>JAWWMO010000175.1:4921587-5013241 GCA_035047845.1 Dendrocincla fuliginosa | reverse complement strand
CGCGGGGCGGAGCAGCCGCACACGTGTGGCGCTGTCCCCGGCGCGGCCGGGGCACCCAGGGCCGCCCCGCACAGCACGGCCTGCCCTTGGAGAGCTGCTCCGATCCCTCCCACGGGTGGGCTCCGGCCGCAGGCGGCCCAGGGAACAACCCGAAGCAGTAAAAAGGAAGGGCGGGTCAAGCATGAGCTCAGCGCCTGGTGCGGGGCCAGGCGCGGCCCCGAGCTCAGGAAAAGCCCTCTCAAACACAGCCTTTTAACTTCGCCATACAGCCTATTTGCTCCTTGATAACCGAATTTTATATATATATATATTTAAACGTGCTTTCCCACTGTTCAACAGAAGGGAATGGCTCTAACCAACCAGCTGTTCACAGTTCACATAGAAACATCACCTCAATAGTCCAGCAGAAAAAAAAGTTCATGGGACACGATCTAATTAGAAAACGGTTGCCAAAGAAAAATTTAGTAATAACACTTGTAATGCTCTCCTTGAACTTAGCTCACATACACAGACATAGATAGTAGGAAAAAAAAATAATCACAAGGGAGGTTGGGATAGAGGCATTTATTTCCTCCAAACCCTTTAAACAGTAACAGCTGTACATTTTTCTCTTCATGGAAAAAATACAAAGCGTGTCATTTGCCAAGAAAGTATAAGAATAATGGGAAATCAATGCATGACTACATCTCTGTTCTCAGCTTGAATTATTCCAAATGATGTAAGCTTAAAGGTGTATTGGAATGCTATAAAATACTGAGCTCTGAAATAACATACTTGAGTACAGTTAAATATTGAAGTTGAACTGGAAAGCTCTCTCTACCCAGCACAGACTTTTCTCCAGCAAACTGGTTTTCTTCCATAACAGTTCCGACACTGCACACATGCAGGGCAGGAAGCAGGCTACCTGCGCACGTGTTTTGTACAATACCCAGCTTGTGCTCGAACCACACCACTGCAAAACTGAATTTTGCTCTGAAGGGACACTAGCAGAGGGGGATTATTGTATTGATTTTCCCTTGTAAGTGGTCTTCCCAGCCCTGTCGGCCCAAGGCAGCTGACAGCCTTATATGGCAGGAAGGCTGCAGGGAGCAGCAGTGCCCTGAGCAGCCTCCATCTATTCCTGACCTCCGAGACTGGACAATTGCTCCTCTCCTCTCCTCTACCACAGCCCAGAGAAAAAAATAAACATCGTAGTGACACCATTTTGACCTGATTCCCTTCCATTTCCTCCTACTGCAGCCCACCTCTCAGAGGGTAGGGGGGAATAACACCGGACTCATTTCACCAATACCAAGACAGGTCACGCAGTAGCAGAGACAAAAATGAAACCTCACTCCATATTTGGGGCTGCAGTTTGCACCCTTTTCCCCCTTTGGAGCACAAACAAGCCCGTTCTCTGCCACCCAGCAGCAACAGGGCCACTTGTCACCTGGGCATCAGTCTTTCACAGACTTGGTTCCTGAGAGGCCTTACCATCACTGAACAGCAAAACTCCACCTATCAGTAATAGCTGACACAAGGAAATATCCTTAACTCAGACCTTGCCAAGTAATCAATAAATAAATTATTTTTCCACAGTTAATTCTGTACTTGTATGATCTTCAATTTAAAATACATTTTAGACTACCTGCAAGAAGTACTGAACATCCCAAAGACATACTACTTCTACCACCACATTCGCCCTTTCTCATACAGTTCCAGGAGTTTATTTTACCATTTCTCTTAAGAGCTGAAACACTAATAGTTATTTCATGAAGGGCAAACGAACGAATTTTGCCTGTTACAGAGCACAACATACTTCATGCTACTCTTGAACTAATGGTGCTGTGATAGCTGTGTGGTATGTAGTGCCACTGTCAAAGCAGGCAATCCTTAATAACATCCAAGATAGACACTATTAAAATACAAATCACAAGACTGTCTGGAGGACACGCAAGTTTGCCCGTTTGGACAAAGCTTTATTAATAGACTGCGACTTAGTAACGAAGAATATTAATACCCAGCACAGCACCACCAATTCATTACAATGGAGGGATTTCACTAAAAATTCTCCAAGTCGCACCAGCTACACATGGAATACTAACTCAGCAACTCTGTTTCCAAGGGTTTCACCCAAAGATGTTCTCAGGAAAAATCAGCTAAGTGGGAAAACAACTTTTGAGAGTATAAAAACCCAACGAAGTTGCTAATGGTGCAATTACTAATGTTAAGTACACTAAGGCAACATAAAGTGATGTTTACATTGTAAGGACTTTAAAGTTTACCACAATATATATGTGTATATTCTTAGCAAAACATAGAGTTGCCATGTAAAGGCACTAACCGATTTTTAAAAAAGAATTTAAAACATGAGTGTCTATCCAAGCTTGAGTTTGACATTTGCAAAAAGCTACACTTTAAAAAAGGCTTATTTAGTAGTCACATTATTTTAGCAGTGTTTTCCACTACTGTTTGCTTCTTCTCACAATTGGGCCTAAACTCAGTCAAACAAGCCATACTATAAGCTTGCAGAACAGAGCTGTCTTTGTTCTTTGGCACTACCAGTCCCCTATGGAATCAGGCAGCACACTGAACTGCACTCGACAAACAATCCCTGACCTTCAATTACTGTCCTGGCTCACTGCCACAGGATACATGTATTACTGGTAACACAGTGTGCCCTATTTTGCAGATAATCACTAGAACTACAGATAATCATGAAAATCTGCAGAAAAACACAAACATTTCCTTCCTAAAATCATGTAACTTCCCCAGTGTGCTGCAGCACAGCCCAGGGTCAGGCCATGCCTGTGAAGGATGGCAATGCTGCGGGGTTTGTATTTTTAGTGACCGCACGAAGAATTCCAGGTGGCGGATGGCTTCGCCTTCCTCCACTGGAGGTTTTCGGTTTGCTTTTTGTTTGCTCTGAGGCGGAAGGCACGCCGGGTTGAGCTGGCACGGTTGCTCAAGAGCTGCTCTTTTTCTCCCCCTCGGAAGGCTGGCAGGTTTTTCACTGGGGCTGAGCGGGCAGGCCGGGTGGCAGCTGCAGCCCCTGCACTTGCGGGCTGGCCGGCAGCCAGCGCCGGGCCCTGAGCCACGGCCCCGCTGGGGACACCGCACTGGGCAGCGATGGCACACACTGACCGGGTGTTCTGCTGTGACCCCTCGGGCTCCTGGCAGGCAGCGAACCCCCTGAACTGCAAACCGTGCTCCTTCCTCACCCCGCACCCAACAAACCCATGTGTGCAATGCTGCTGGCCAGGAAAGAGCACATGCAAATATTGTAAATGAGCAAATATTTAAACTTTAAAACAAATGAAGGTTATTTAAATCCGTCTTCATTTTTTAAATTGGCGTTTTGCTACTTATCTTCTTCCTGTCTGTGCCACCCCACATTTGCCTAGCAAGCAGAACAGTTTCATAGAGACAGTCCTGCAAAAATAATGCAGTGCAAGGGCAGAACTGTGGTCAGCCTCATGTTAGCAGAGAAATGAACTTTCTCACTATGCATTTGTGCAAACTGACCGAGTTCAGATGGTGCACCTAAGTGCAGAAGTCAAAGTCCAAAGGAGGAATTAATGTGTGTGAAACAATTATTACTACTGGAGCTGCAACACGTGAAATACAGCAACCGGCATTCAGGTGCCAGTTCACCTGGCAAATTCCTCACTGAAACTCTCCTTTTTTTTGTTATGGAGGTGGGCAAATCAGACATGCAATAACTCCACCAGGCTATCTTTAGCATACTAATTTTTTCAAAATTGAGAAGCTGAGGGCAAAGATGCACATGAAGCAACAGTACAACGCTCATATATCAGCACTAACTGATTTTACAGTTTATTTCAAATTCATCCAATTTAAAATATTGTTTCTATCTTTACAATGTTTTCAATGAACTTTTAAAACCACTTTTAGCCTTCCCTGGGTGTGCAGCACCATGGGGTTTAATGCTCCATGCATCAACATGACTGTGCAATTTTTCCCATTACTTCATCCCCATCTACTTCATCATACCATTACTGTAAACGTAACTCTGGGAATAAGCTCTGTTAGTGAACAGGCACTATTTTTGTGGTTGAATCAGTGTCCCTGTTGCAACAAGAGACAAATAATTGTGATAAAACAAAAACCAGATGTGTGGCCTTAAAAGAAAAAAATTATCATTGTAGGCAATAGCACTGTATAAGTTTTCTTGTTTGCTGGACAGTGCTCTAAGTTCAGATTTATGTTCAAAGGCAAAATATTGAGCAGTCTCTCAGACATCCCTTTGTGGATGTCTCACCTTAAGCCCAGCATCATTATAACAGACTTCTGTTTTCCTAAGCCCTCTCCCCTCATTAGCCGATCAAAAATGGTGTGACCCTTGCCACCCATTCAAATCCAGTAACATCAATGTCACCTTCAAGTGTGAACTGCTCTCTTTCACTTCTGGGTGCAATTCTTTCTAACAAAGCTTATAAAGCATGTTTTTCTACCCAACCCCATAATTCAGAACACCAGCCTACATTCATGCTGCATTTTGATTACTGAAGCCTCCTTTCTGTGGCCTTACTAAATGCACAACATGTTCAGACCACGCAAAATGCTGTCACAAACACTCCAGCCCACCATATCCAGTGTTTGCAATCCTTCCCTCAGCAGCCCCATCACATATACTGCACTTTCAGAAACAGCATCTCCTGATCCTGCTAGCACTCTTTTATCAATTCCAGAAACAATTACTGGCAACACCTGCAAAGCTGATTCACTGACATCTTTCCATTTTCTCCTTAAAACTCTGCTTGCTGTAGTGACCTCTGAAACCTTGACAATGGCTTGGCCACTGCTTTATGGGAGCCTCATCTTCCCTCATAAGCAATGACTCCTATTTCCCATCTGCCTGTCTCTGTGTGTCATCTGCCCTTGACTCACTCAGATTTTAACTCTGTGCAGAAAGGAACCCTTTTCATTCTGTGTTTCTTTTACAAATCATTGCACAGCGAAATCCTGGACTTTCATAAGAGTTTGCAAGTGTTGTGGTAATGTGCCACAACATTCATTAACCTTGGGACCAGATTCTGTCTTCCACAAAGCAAGAACAGCAGCGTCAAGTTCATAATGTTCTTACCCACACTCCATCTGCAATATTCATCAAACCCTTTTTCACTTGGGTGCTATCCATGTTTTGCAGTATTCATGCTTCTTCAGCCTCCTTGCTTCTATCACAGTGATGCCAAACTCCCTCCAAATCATTTCTTGGCTTTACTTTCTTCTTCCAGCCCTATCCCCAACATTCACAATGTGCTTGCATCCTTTTCCCCTTGAAGTTGCTGCACTGCATTCATTTACCCAGCCACCTTCCAGTCTCACCTCCAGAAAAACAACCTGACTGAGAACTTTAGGCTTCTTACATCCACCGAAGTGCTGTTCTTCTGATTCAGCATCCGGCACTGCCTCCCTCTCATACTTCCCACTAACTGCAGTCCATTAAAGAGCAGGACTCCACCTTTCACCCTCCTACTGCTTCCTGTCCCTCTCAGGCTACCTTCCCAGTTGCCTCTCAGAAGCACATCTCACTTCCTGAGAGTGACCCAGACCTCGCTTTCATAAGGTCCCTTTCTGGTTTTATTCCCCAGAGCTTAAATACCTGCCTCCTCTTTTTCCATCTCACCCTTTTAATATCTTTGCTAACTCTGATTTCCAGAGCACTACTTTTATCCCAGTTCTGCTGTTTTTTCAGCTCCTCTGCCCCGCCACTCCCTCTCTTTCCTTTGTCTAAAGCATCTTATTCACCAGCTTAGTCAGCTTCCTGTCTTTTAAATGGTCTGTGTTTTATTTTGCATTTTTCTATTTGCTCTTCTCCAAAACAGCTCGGGAGCATCTTCACCACACAAAGATCAACTTCCCACTGAAGTTCAGGCTCCTTGACTGCTCAGGCTGCTGGCAGGCCCTTTGGTCCAGGGATGCCTCCTGGAAGGAAGCCATTGGCTCCATCAGAGGCAAAAGGGGTGCGGTTCCGAGGGAGCCCCACTCCGGCATCACTTCCTCTGTTAGGGCAGTGCTGAGCACGCACGGGGATGGCATTTTCCATTCCCACAGCCCTGCAGCATCCAGTGCTCCCCGTATGCCTGACACCACACCCAGGGCATGCGGAGTGTTTCTGACATCATGCTGGGAAATGGTCACTTGAGTAGGAGGCTGGAACAACGCGGTTAAGTAAAAGTCTACGGGGAGTGGAATTGGCTCTTGAAACAGAGCTGGGATGTGTTCAAGAGGAGCTCCTGTGTGGAGCTGTGTGACAGCAGTGCATTTCACTGTTTGCCAGATACAATAAGAGCTGTAGAATAAGCATATTCAAGCTGCAATATATTCAGAATGTTGTGCTTGGTGGGTATATTTTTTTGGCAAATAGTTAAAACGCTGCAACTTCTACTCCTTCCTCCTCTTTACTTCCACTGTCTCCAGAAAATCAGGAATGCCCTTTGCCAGTTCTTCAGGCTTTCTATCTGGCTACTCCTGGATTCCTGTCACAGGGAAAGGCCATTCATGGAGGGAGAAGATTACTCATTTTGGATTCAATGCCTCTGTGCTCTCAGTCCCAGTTGCTGGGAAGAAGGTTATACTTGAACATTGGTCTGTGCTTTGCAATACATCCTTTTTATATTCTAAACATGTACCCTTTACACATCAGAATATCTTAAAAGTAGTATTTTCATATTTCCAGACACTAAGACTTAAATACTAAGCAACACTGATGCACTGTGGTTAACTATCTATATAAAAAGCTCCGTCTTACTGAGACAACATGCCAGTATATACTCCTCAAAATATCAGACTGTTCACCTCACCTTTGCGTGTCACATAGGCAGGGAAACAATCTAGTGTCAGACTACAGAGAAATATATTTTAACTTTCTTGAGCAGTATTTTCTCCTGCTATGATTGTTTTGTAATCATCCTGTAGCTCTGTCAGATGTCCTACACAGATAACAGCTGCTAGTACACTGGTTTGATTCCTGACTCTACAGCATTAAAACGTTTGGGAGAACGTCTCAAATAAAAAACCCTTATAGGAATAAACCACTAAGAAGGTGAGGTTAAAAGTTTACAGTTGATAATAAAAAGTCTGATGGAACAGACGGGGTTTTAGTCAATATATCCCAGCATCAGAATAATGCTGAAATAGGGTTGAAATGCCATCAGTCTATCTAGTAAACAAATTAGAAAATAACCTAGATACCCTAATGGATTCTCCTCCCCCAGTGCTATTTTTAGATTCTCACATCTGCCCTACATGCTTGTCCAGTAGCAACCTTGATGGACAAACACTTTTTTTTCCTTTCAGGAAAACACAGGACAGATGGTGCTCAAAGTATTTCTCTCAGAGATAACAAGTTTTCCGCTTTTTATAAATTCACTCATCTTCAAACTGTGACAGCTGTGAGTTTAAAGATAAAATCAAAATGATCCAGATCTTGTTCATCTCCTTTTTCTAGGGTCCCTGAAAGGTCACACAAATATGTCTCACTTAGAAGTTTCCCACTAACTGTGAAGTGCATTTCTTTTCTAAGTTCAAACTTACTGGTATGTTAGAAAGAAGCAGTGTATCCTCTGCAATTTTTCAAAGTTGTGTCTCAGCCTGTATTGTGAATTTGGAATCTTCTGGACCCATTTGTATAGTGTATCAGACAGTATTTACCTCCAAGACCTATTTATAGCAGTGATTACATTCCCTCATTCCTCCCATACTAGCATACACGGCAATGTTACTACCCCACATTTTCTATTTCCATATAGTCTCTCACATTAGATTGTACTTCTGCACCCTGGTTATCCTCATCATCCTGCCCTGTATCCTCTTTGGCTTCCATTTATCTTTCTCCAGTGTGGCTGAGCAGAATGATGTGCATTAGTTTAAAAGCACTCAGGGGCAGCTCTGTGGGGACACAGGCACATCCCAGAGTCACATCCCAATCGTCTCACATCACACAGCAGGCTCCCACTCCTGCTCTGACTGGCCAGAAGGCTCAAACCTTCTCCTTGCCAGTGCTTCCGCTGGATAAGCTCTCGTCTACATTTGCCATCTGCTCCTAAATCCACCACTTTCTGTTTTATGCACTGACGTTTTGTTCCATTTTTATTACGTTGTTTCTCAAGGACATTCCATTTTAGTTCCATAAAAACCCCCTCATCCTCTGTATTAAGGGTTTCATGTATTCTGCACTTTCTACTGATTTAATCAAATTTAATCAATTAGTCCAAACATTTTAGTGAAAACACTAAGCAAGTCATTCCCAATATGTGTTAACAACTATTGGCAGACAGACCTATTTCACCACTCCACCTATTTCAACACCACATAGCTATCATCTTATAGGCTAATTCCTACCTAATTTACTGTTCACATTACTAATCCCAGTCTTCCTCTGATTGTTCATCGCTTGACATACTGTGGAATGCATTACAAAAGTCTAGATGAATTATATTAATTGTATTTTCTTGCCTAAGAACAAAGCCAACCAAAGTTTTTGTTCAAGTGAGTTCATGATGTAGCATTTCAAGGTGCTGATGGCAAGGGCAGCCCATGATTAAGGGCAGGGGAGGAAACACAGAGTAGTTATAACCAGTCTGTTTGTAAACACTTTATAGAAGGCTGTAAGTAAAAGCCAGCATGAATCCAAAAATAATACATAATGCCACAGCAAATTTCCGTGACAAACAGAACAGGAGAATTGAGAAGCAGATCTATATCCTGACACTGTCTCCTATGATACTCATGTGTGCACGGTAAACAGATTAGACCCAAAGGAAACTAATTTGGACGCATATCAAGAAAAAAGAAGGAATAATCAAAACAAACCAAAACAAACAAACAAGAAGCCCAAACCAAACATTCAGAAATCACCACTATCTGTCAAAATATGTACATAGAACGTAGTTCCCAAAGTCACCTACACCAGGTCTGCTTTCACTCACTGTTTTCATTAGTGACCCAGATGATGGAACAGAAACTACATTTATTAAATTGACAAACAACCATCTTGATGGGACTGCAAATTATATTAGAGGACAAAAAGGCAAACTGGACAAGTGGCCTGAGAAAAAAGATGACATGCAAAACACTGCACGTAGGCAAAAGTCAACCACAGAAATACTGAGTGGCTAAGGAGAAATTCCACAAAAAAACAGAGGTCAGGCTCAGTTTATGGGCTATGAGTTAACAGTATCACACTGTAAAAATATAAATACAATACTGGGATATAGAAATGTTAGTACAACCTGTGTTCTGCATTCATAAAGCCTCAGTTATAGTACTATAAAGTGAGCAGAGTTTTAGATATTGTTCTTCATGACAGGTATGTACAATAAAATGAGTATAACTTTGAAAAATACCATGGATGAATACAGACTGAAGAGACTGGGAAGTGAAAACAGCTGGGTGTGTCACCAGCTATGAAAACAGGATGCTGCAAGGAATAATTTCTTAATCTCTACAGCAGACACAACAAGTTTTAACTGCCTTAATTTAGATTAGATGATCTCAAGGTCTTTTTCAGTCTTATGATTTTACAGTATCCACAGAGTCACTCACCTCTCCCAAATAAAACAGCACTTAGAAACACATGCATTCAAGCCTGTTTTTACTATGCCATATACCTCTCTGACCCACATCACCTCTTTCATAGCCTCTCTGAGCAGCTACAAACCATGAATCCATGGGGGGCTGCAACGCAAATGAGAGTCTCCAGACCTCACTCCCTGGGCAGCAAAACTCTGGCAGTAATCTTGGGAACCGTGAGATACCAGCTTTCCCTGCCTTCACATTCCCACCGACAGAGCTGAACTGGAAGATTTACCTGCAGACCTTGGAAAAGGCTCTGGTAGATCGTGCCTGACCTGAAGGCCACAGGCTGGCCTTCCTTGTCTAGAAAATTAATTCTTCTCAAAGACAGGTATAGGATCAGTCAAATTTGCTCTCTGAAGTAGGTATATTGCAGTTTACTTCATTTTCTTTAATCTCCCAAACCTTTTATTCCTCCCACCCACACCCCTCAATGCCTTCCAAAGCTTTACATATTGTAAGGACAGACTGAGAGGCTTTTAATTGCTTGTCTAATTCTTCCTTTCCCCCTTTTCATGTTGGTACTGCTTCCTCCAATCATTGGTACCACCCTGAAGGAAAGATGGGCTAAAATAGTTACAATAAGCACTAATTCTTTCCTAATTGTGAAATGGAAATTTCTATTGGTCTGAGTATTTTACGATCCTCAAGTTCCCTCTGGTCATAGTAATTTCCATTTTCTTATTCTCATGTTTTTCTCTTAGTTATCATTATCAAGGCCAAAAATATTTCATGTTTTAGTTGTGTATTACTGTTATTCTTTAACCTTCTGACCATGCAAAACCCTCTTTTTATTTGTTTTCACATCATTTGGAAGATCAAGTTCAATTTTTAGAAACAAACCAGAATTAAGTTGTCCTCTGTGTCCCCTCTGCCACTGCCTGCAAGACTCCTGCATTAGTCTTAATATATATCCTCAGGCTGACTATTCATCCATTTTGGTCTGCAGACCAGGATAGCTCTTTCCTGAGGATTCAGTTTCCAGACAAGGAATTGTGTCCTGGGGCTCCTTACGCTTTTGACCAGCTTTGCTTATTTAACTTTGCCACTAAGGTTCAAAACTTAAATTTCCAAACCAACTTCCCTCTACTTTTTCACCTATTTCAAACTGAATCAGCCCACGATTACCAAGGGTGGAGTTTTAAATTCCACTTAACCTGGTTAGCTGTGAACTGCCAGTGAGTGGGAATGCCTGAACACCTCCCAGCCCCACTCACGGGCTCCGTCTCTGCTCTGGCAGCCTCATCCATGGGAGCTCACCCCCACCCCACTGACTCATTTCCACTGGAGTCACCTTTCTCACGGAGCTCCTGCCTCGGCTGTGGGACTGCTCCGATCTCTCAGCAGCTGATAAAGCATAAAGTGAAACTGAATGCTCAGTCCGAAATTATTTTCTAGAATATCCTCATTCCTTTTCAAAATGAAGTCTAAAGTAGCACTGACTTCCTGTTGGTTCAGTGACTAGTTTAAGGAAGGGCCTTGCCAGCAAACACATCCAGGAATACCTTGGCCCTATCACTTCTTCTCTTATCTCTACCTGGGAAAGTAAACCACCTGATAACAAGCAATATTTATCTAACAACACTACAAAGATCCCTATCCCCACTCCAGTCTAACCCTGGGGCTAACACAGATTCTTTGCTCCTTCTGTCATCTTTTTCCAAAGTGATTTTGAGCCAAACTGATTTTGGTCTGGCCTTTTTACACTGAACTATTTTTTTCTACTCTACTATATAATTACTACTGCAAAACTTTTGCTTTTGTTCGGTTATTTCAACAGCACAAAGCATTTTAAACACCTCTAGCTCAGTTATTAAGAGCATTCTGCCACCCTTCTGATACTCAGGTGTTTTATATCCCAAGCTCTATGAGAAGCTTGGATTTCTACATTGTGTTGTGCCAGCTCTCAACATTTCAGTTCTTTCTCAGTAAGACCAAATTATTATCCATTAGCCATTCCCTAGCTCCAATGCCTATCATTTTCCTCAGTCTTGGAGCTCTTGGCCTTCTCAATTGCTACTAGTCTTCTATCCACTGACACTTCTCCACATGCCAAGACAGAAAAAAAATGTTTACCCATAAAAGCTGAGGTGTGAATGGAGGTTTCACTGTTGGTCAAAGCCTTTTTCCTTACGCTGAAGTTCCCAGGCAATGCACCAGCCACCCTCTCTAAAGGCAATTTTTCCAGATACTTGGGGGCAGAGCCTCTCTGTAAAAGTTATCTCCCCAGGGCTCTCTCCTCCAGGTACTGTACTTCCACTTAGGATTGTTAGAGCACCTCCTCTGTCTTATCCAGTATGATATGCACATCAGTGATCCACTGCGAAGAAAATTTGCTGTCATTTATCCTATCACAGAGGCTAATGATAAAGGTCTTTGCTTCTCACTCCCACTCAAATCCCTTCAGGATCTTTCTCAGCTTTCTCATTCTTATCTTCCTATTCAGCAACATCAAAAGTCCCACCAACAAATCTGCAATTCCTCAGCCTTCCCTTAGTTCTTGGATCTGGTTTAAGTTGCAGCCTCCTTGCCAGTTGCATCTTGAGCCTTTCAGCTTTTCTGGCTTTTTCTCCTTTTCACTTTTGAACTGTATTAGTAATTTCATACATACTATATTTAGTCATCTTTATTAAATCTGCCATTTTTCAGGTTTCCTCCACTGTTCCCTTGATTATTAACTCTCATCTGTTTCAAGTCCTTGCCTTTAAAAAGGACACACACAAAACTCCCTTGATATTCTTACCAGTTACACAGCAACTACTTATCAGCTGTTTGACTTCTGAAACCTTTTGTCTAAAGGAATTTCAACCCTTCCTTTAGATCAGCTGTGGGTAGCAGCAGAAACCTCTCATACTCAGGTTCAAATGCTGCCCATAAATTACATTCAAATCAAATACTGATCCTCAAGAAACAAGATTTGCTTCCCAGGAAAGGGAATTTCCCTCAGGAAAGGGTCCTATGCTGGCTTTGCTGACCTCTCCTAAAAGCCCAGTGCTTTATAACAAACTGACGTGTCAAAGATGTCTGCTTTGGTTATTCCCATGGAAGTCGATCTGAATTTGGCACACTCAGAGGCCTTAAAAAAAAAAAAAAAAAAAGAAAATTCACAGACGTCAGAGTGAGTGAGAAATGCTTGCAAGAAAGGGGCTGTTTCCTTTCCTGGCAGTCACGATTCCTTACTATTGAGGTTGGTGGCCTCGGAGATCAGAACAGAAAAGTATTCCCCACTGCTGGCACCCACCACTGGAGAAAAAGGGAGACGTAAATGGAGGAGAAGGCACAGAAGGCAGGAAAAAACACACCAGAAGGGCAAGAAAGAGTGAACAGGGTGAACAGCTGGCAATGGATTAACAATACAAAGCTCTGTATATCACCCTCACACATCCCCTTTGGTGGCTGGAAATAAAACCCCCAGGCAACACCCCTGTTTTCTGCCAAGGCACTTACTGATTTTTGTGCCTGGGCCACAAACACAACCAGCCAAGGGGTGTGAAATAAACCACTTTGCTCTGTAAAATGCTTGAGTACTAAGAGGGGTTGTGCTTCTCTCTACGTCCCTCCCTCCCCTCTCTCCATCAGGGACAGCAGGACTCCTGCAGGGACACCCCCTTGCCCCAACCCACTGGAAGGGTTAGGACGCTCTGTTTGCAAAGGCACTGCCTGTTCTCAGCGGTGTGGAAGCAGCAATCACCCTTGCACTGTCCCCACACACTCTTCTGCTCCACACCTTCCTCCCTTCCCTGTCCTGGACCACTTCTGAGTACTTCTGCCACTTGCAAGGTACTACAGCATATCTACTTGAGGATGAGGCACCCTCTCAATTTTTTTGCCTTTCAACTTAGTATAGCTCTTATAACTTTTTTTTTCTAATTCTCCTAATCATGCTCAATTTTTTTTCTGTAACAGCATTTCAATTTACTATTTATATTCTTTTTTTCTTTTTTTGGCCCAACAAGCCAGGCATAACTGATACAGAACTGTGAATAAATTAGGTAACAGCTTCAAAGCTAGGCCTATTCAAAAGTTTGGATTTTTTTTTTTTTTTACTCCTATTTAAGATATTCTCAAGCTGTGCTTATTCAAGATATAAAAGAAGCAATGGATAGAAGTTTAAAAACTAAGCCTCCCTTTGGTCTTTATATTCTCATACCTGTAAAATGTTTTTGAGAATTTAACTCCCTTCCCCACCCCCAAAGCAACAAGAATGAGCTTACCCTTAGGTAGGTATTGAGGGAACAAAAGAGTAACTCTCTGACAGGTTTTTATTTTTCTCTGAAAGAGAGCTATTTCAGACCAAGACCCACAAATGGAGCTGGACAATAGGGCAAGCACTAAATCTTTAGGACACTTCCCCCTCGCTCCCCCATTTCATAGTGCTGTAACATTGTACAGTGAATTACTTCAGGATAATCTATAAAATGAATGACCCATTTCTGGTCAGAAATCCCAGCTGTGAATCACATAGCCATTTGGCCTATAAAAAGCAAAACCCATCACCTTTTCTGCGCCCCGCCATCACCCAACCTGTTCTGGTACATAAAAAAAGAATTGGGATGTTTTCCAATGAACATAAAAGCTAAGGACTTTTTGAAAAAGCAGAACAGTTACTTTTAGAACTACCTTCCCTTATGAAAAAAAATCACTCTGGCACACCTGCATGCAAAAGTAGCATTTCTCTCTCTCAGTCATTATTCAGTCTCTGAAACAATTTCTCTAAGTTTCTTTATAACCGAGTTACACCCTTCTCTCTAATCCTGAAAATAAAGGGGATAAGGAAAAATACATCCATACATTTGAGCTTGTTTCAGTAAAGATGTTTTGCACTAAGTGGCTCTAACAGTGGTTTTAATGATAGAAGAAAATACATACCCTGTTTAGGGAGATGGAACATAGATATCCCAGCTATGGAAGACCTCTCCAACTAAAGCATGTTTACAAGAATTGTACCTTCCCCACATACTGGTAACTTTTTCTCTGCCTTCAGGCTAAAAGATGATTTAAGTAAGATACCAATGGACTTCAGCAATAAATACCTCATCATTGTAATGAAAAAGAAATGGACTGCTAGTTGTCACAGCAGAATCTAAATTAGGTTTCTATATTTAGAAGTACCACCTTTCTTTTGAGGATAGTAATGTGCTTCAGTTGAAGGGCAAAAAGAACTCATCTGAAGTTGGTGCAGAAGCTCCTGAACATGAGTATTAGTGGCAAAGGAGAGTGAAATCAAAGAAATGTATATGCAGTGATGGTATCGAATGTAATTATAACATCAACATTAAAACTAATTTGCAGAAAGTGGGAGGCGCATGAAATTGGAAACTGAAGTTTAACTAGCTAAGTTCTAGATCTTCAAAGAAATTAAAAGGACAAAGCTGTTCATTCCATTATCAGCTTTTTATTTATGACCTTTCAAACAGAAATTAATTAAAACATTGTAATGACACCAGATATTTGTCATAGTAGTGGTGTCGTAGTTAAGGTCTAGGGATGAAGACTGACACTTCTATTTCAGAACTGAAGAAGAACGTGCATTATTAACTACTCACAACTCAATTCCTTCTGTATCTGTCAATCCAACAAAATGTATTAGCTCTTCTTCCATGAGCCTCACCCCACTTATTACTTCACAGAAATATCAAGGATTTTTCTTCCACTTTTGCCCCTGCAAAGCTCTTCTACTTGAGTTATTCCTTTACTTTTGGCCACTGACACAGACTTTAGTAAGCTGATCCTCTGTCAGTGAAATATGGAGTATTTTAAAGTACGCTCTAGATGTGAAAGTTACTCCTACTACATTTCTGCCTTGTCTCATTTTCTTTGTCACTGAAACAGTCCCAGTCTGAACTTAATAAAAATAGTCAAGGTGACCCTCATTTATTTAATATCTAAAACATCCAGTAATTCCAGATGATACTTCCTTTTCAGTTTCAACAAGACACTAGATCCTCTAGCACAGTTAAGTAGAAAAAAATGCAACTGCAAGCTGCAGTACTCAAAAACCTGCACTATATAAAGTGTGATGGATTTCCTACTAGAAACTACTTTGGTTTATACCACTGGTATGCAGTAGGAGGAGAAAAACAGTATTAATGTAAAATATATTGAATTAGCCAGAAGATTGGAACATAATTAGCCTGGGAAAATGTAATTGCCAATGGTATACAGCACACATGTAATCTTAACATTCAGCCAGAGAGCCATGAGGAGGAGCTGACCTGCTGCCCACGTGCCTTACCATTCAGCAGAACATTGGCAAGTTACTGAACCACTCATCTGCCTTGCTGCCAGCTCCAATTTCAGCACACATTCCTTCAGACACCATCACTTGACACAAAACCTGAAACCTGGCCTGTTTGTTTTCTGCTCTGCTAATACCTTGCAGTTCTGCTTCTCACGTGTAAAAACTTATGACTTGTTTTCAGAAGGGTTTGCTCTGTAATGCACAGACACATCCCACTGAACTGCAGGTTATAATAGTTTTAATAATACAAAATGCATATTTTATTGGAGTTGGCATTCTGCTGCATAATCTTACTTTCCCAATCAGAGAATCCTTAATACTGGGCTGAAAATTATATTTTCGGGACCAAAGCAGCTTGAGGAGTATGAGAAAGAGAAAAACGTGTTTGTGTGTGTGTGTGTGTGTGTGTGTGTATATATATATATGGGTTTTGTTCATTCAAACTTTGCTGGGGAGGCATTGTGCCACAGAAGGTAGACCTGAGTTGTGGCTGGAAGCAGAGGGCAGAGGTCCAGCCACTCTCCCACAGGCCTCTGTAACCATGTGGTGGAAAGCAGAACCAGCCAGCCCACAGAACTGCAGGGTGTCACCACCCCTTTCACCACTGCTCCTCACCAGAGCATGCAGATATCACAGGTCACTTCCACTGCAGCTGTCAAAGTGTAATGAATGACCTTGTTTCTTCCCCAGCAATATTTCTGAAACCAAACTCTCATGCAACAGGAGGACACTCTCTGTGAAAGGTTAACACTTAGAAGTGCTTCCTAAGGCATGCACAGCTCAGACATATATTTTAATGTATTTTGCCTATCTTTAAGAATTAAAAAGCATGAGCAAGAACTGAATTTCAGCTTGCTGATAGGTGAGTTCAATACAGAAATTATTAAGAGCATTATGTGCAAAAGAGCCATTTAAGCATTTACTCACGAGCTTCCCTCCGTGCCCCCTGGGACGGACTGAGGTGGGGAGTCTTCCTGAACATTTATACAGTCCAGATTCCTTCAGGCCTTATCTATCAGCAAAAAGAGACCTAGTAACACATTAAGCAATTCTAGTCTGTTTCCTGAGCGTTTACTGAACTGCTTGTCAGTTTTTGTGCCTGTGGCCCACACAGGCAGTGGAGCAGAGGAATGCCACCTTTGAAAAGGGAAGCCCAGTTTCAAGATCCTCTTCCATCCCCTTCAGAGCGGTTTGTTACTCCTCTCCCTGAACCAGGAACAAGGACCTCTCTCCCCTACGCCCCATGTCAGCATCAAAACCACACTCCAGTAGGAAGGGGACTCCTTACCAAACAACCCTTCCATGAAGGTTTCCATGAGATTTCTCTCTGGTATAGGAACAGTTTATTTTGTCAATAAGTGCATTTCTGTGGCTACCTCAACCATCTAACAATAGCTGATGGTCTAATCCACTTTGGCTTACTATTTTAAATGAACTTCTCAGTTAGAAATTAAAGCTACTTCTACCTTACTGTATTATTAGAGCTGACTGTAATTATTGCATTAGAACAATGAGTTATTTTCCATGGCACAAAGTACTGAATTTTGGAGGGTATCAGCCATCAGCTCTGAAGTCTGAACATTCTCCAGTGAAGGGCAGCATTTAATCCAGAGAAAACAGACTTTTATACTAAGTCTTGCAAAAGGATTTCCCATGGGCAGTCTGTTTTGACAACAGTTACCACACTGGCACATGTGAAATGACTATAGTTTTTCCCACACTAGAAGTGGAGCCCAGATGACCATCAGTTTCAGAAGCATTCATGCCTGTTAACTAAATGCTCTTATTTACAAAACAAAACAGCCAAGGGTGAAATGGGATCGATTAAAACTTACTAAACTAGTCATTAGGTTTATTTTTTAAAATAAATTTTTCCCATAGTATGTTTTCTTCTACATACCACCAAGTTACAGTAAAGCCTAACTTTCAATGCTTAAAGTAAGAAAAAACTATACAGAACATCCATGTGCTTATTATTAAAATAGCCAGCTAAAACTCATGAATGTGAATGAGGGGCTTTTTTTTTCCCCCATAGCAAATTAAGAAAAAAAGATAGGTTACACTGAAGAACATTAAGGAGGAAATCTTGACCTTATGGCAAGGCCAGGAAGCAACTGCACCCTTCTTCCTACAAGAAGTTTTCTGTTGGACTGGTGCTGGCAGGGCTCCCTGAGAAGTCATGTGCTTTGGCATTTATTCTTTTATTGCAGTACATGGTTCCTCTTATAACTTCTCAGAAGAAGCAAGCAGATGTCCCTGTATTTGTTACATTCACACCACATTTCAGGACTACGTTTCCAAACATAAAACAGGGGGCTGGGGTTTTTATTTTACAGAATTATTAAAGAAAAAAAAAGATTCTGTCTTCCTCAAAACAGCAGGTGTGAGGTAGCAGACCAAAGCACTACCTGCATGCTTCCATATGTTCAGAGCAACCTCTTCCATTCCCACAAAGATAATCACCCCAGCTGAGAAACCTTAAACATGAGAATTGCTCTGACTGACAAAAGCCACCCGGGGTGGGGCTGACAAAAAGCAGCATTTAAGTACAGGTCTCCACATGCAGAGTTACTACCACAACATCCACACTACTATCAGAAAACACAACACGTGCCAAGTAGATATTTCCTCACGGTACCTGTGAAACTAAGTGCCTGGTACGGTTTCTGCAGTGCTGCTGATCCCAGGGCACATGCTCCTCACAGGAATTGTGCAAGCTTGGCTCCTGGCACGAGATGGCTTGGGGCTCACCTCAAGGGTTCCATATAAACATCTCTGGCTTTGCACCTTGTACCCACCCGAGATGGTGAAAATGTGTTTCCCTCCACCATAACATAAATAAAACATTAACCAGCAAAAACACGGTACACTGGAGTGTTTAAGTGAAGAGTGTTTAAATGCAGAGGCAAGACTCAGGTGCTGGGCAGTACTTCTAGAGCAACCCTTTCAGCACAGGTGGTCCCATTGGTGGGGGGATTTTTGTGGTATGTAACTGAGGAATGCCTGTATCCTGTCTCAGTTACCATCTTATAGTAAGACTTCAGAATACTGACCTATAACATAAAGGTCTCATCCATATTCCTTTTACTCAAGAACATTCAGGTGGGTAAAGGAAAGCTGGAGAACACTGCCAACAGGTGTACATGGAGGGAGATCATGGGCTACCATTCCTGAAAAGCAGCTTACAAGGGACATTGTGGCAGTGCCATGTCCTACCTTGAATTTTTTACTTTTTCCAAAAGTCAAAATTGCTTCCTTGTATTAATTCTTTCAGTACCTGAGATTCCAGACCCTCTGTTGCAGCTGCTGCAGTGGTGAGGTTAGCTGACACCTCCCTTCACCTGGAAGCCCCACTAGTACCTTAGTTTTTTCTGACTGTTGCACAACAGGTGATTGCACATCTGTTAACTGGGACTGATGGCAGGAAGTCATCTTCAAGCAGCTCCATTTTTCTCTTCAAGGCACACAGAGCAGCACTGGGTAATTGTACATTCAAAGCAAAGACTCTTTCATATGAAGTGCCCACGACTGACGAGGCTCTGTGTGTTCAAGGCCATCAGGGAGCTGATGAAACACCAGTTTTATCTCTGTGCCTCACAGCCATCCCCTCAACCTCGAGCTGAGATGTGACAACTTTGAAGCCAAACCTCAGTAACAGCTTTATTGTTTGGGTTTGTTGGTAGTTTTATTCTTATACAGACTAATTTAGGCTAGAAAAGTTACCTTCCATTTCTAAAGGCCAAAATAAACCCTATCCAAACATAGGGATTACATGGATTTCCTGCCAAAACCATGAAAATCACAAACTGAAAACTATGGATTATTTTGTCTTGCTGTATGGGTGTGTTGTTTTTTTCCTGGTAAAGTATACTTCTAACTGGTCACAGAAGATTTGGGCAAAAGTTTTGTTTATCAGAAAGCCCCTCTAAGAAATATGCCATGCTTTGAAGTCTTAGGTATGAAATACTTTAGGCTGACAAATACCCATGGCCTTGCTTGGCAGATAATGCTATGGAATTAAGGCTGGGATGGTCCTGAGTGGGCTGGGGAAAGCAATGGATGTTTACAACCCAGGCAGCTGCTGACACAATGCTAATCAACTTTTGATGCTACTATGGGGAAGGAAAGAAAACTAGGAAGGGCCCAGAATTTGACTTTACAGCTTCCCTACTTTGTGCTGTTAACATTGTCTGTCCTGTCTTCATTGAGGAGGATGAAATCACTGCAGAGTTGTTCACTATAATGCAGCAGTACAAGAAGACATAAAGAGAAACCTCCAAGAGGGCAGAGAGAGACTTGAAAAAGGCATGTCAAAGTGCCTCTCTGACCACACATCCAGCTTCCTAAACCACATCAAAGGATGTCACAAGGAAAATAAAAAAAATTAAAAAACCTAAAAAGGGAGAAAAGGAAACAAGGAATAAAGAAGCTAACTGACAAAACCTTGTCCACGCACACAGACATACACAGAGCATCCCCTCCTCATACTGGAAAGGGGCACACAGAATGACCTGGCAGTACTGGCTAACAGAGTGGTTGACGAACCAACTTCCTGAGCCATTTCCTATGTCATGGCCCATCCCTGAATCAGCATAACCATTGGCCATACCCATGTACATCATCCACCACCGCAGCACAGCCGTCAGGGCAACGGGGCAATAACCTGATCCTCTCCTTTGTTGATAAGGGACATTTCTTTGCTGTTTGTGAACCTGCTGTTCCAGTGTTTCACTGGACATCCATTGAAGGCAGTAATTTCTTACCTCAACAGCACTCCTGCCCATACTAAAGTCTGCCCTCATCATCACCCATGTTCGAGGCCTGTTTAAGACTCCTGACAAGAGTATTTTCTTCTGACCCCCTTTACTCAAGAGAACCTGGCTGCATTTGCTATGCCAGGTAGACACACACTGTTAGTTTCTACTGTGACATAATTTTAGGTTTTGCTTTGTCCTTACACCTCGTCTTTTTCCACTGCTTGTTGCTATTCAGCGGATCTCTAGAGCTGAAACCCAGATGGAAACAGAAGCCATAGTTAAGGTCAACTGAGGACACGTGACCACTACCTGCTCTTCAGAACGATGCTAAAACTGGGTAAACAACCAAATGTGCATTCAGACCGATATATTTTAGAGGGATAGTTGTATTCAACTATCAAAATACTTCTTTTTTTAAATGCCATCAATGCATTTCTGAATGAAAGACCTTCACAGAGAGACTTACACAAAGGTGGAGAGTTTGACAAAGCAATTTCCTGATTTTGTGGAACTCCAAGATGATAAAAATTTTAAATTAGAAACAATGGTATTTTAGATTAGCAGCTGATCTACCAGAACACTGTATTTCCATTAGTGCCTGACACTGTCACCACCTGCATGAAATTAATGTCTGCCTCATTTGGGAGATGGGTACAAGCCAAAATAACAAAACATTTTAAATTGATAATATTACTCCAGGGTCCTGAAACTAGCTGGTGTTTGTAAAAATCCATATTATTTGAGAAAGACAGCTGTAGTAATGGTTTTGATTCCCTTGTTACTGTCATCATATAAAAAGATGGATGAGCTGAATTCTTGCAATGCATTTATGTTAAGCATCTCAAAAAGAACTGAAATAATTTTTGCCATACTAAAACTTTACATAAATTTGCTGTAATATCTTCCTAGTCTTACATGCAAAATATTAGGAACAAAAAAACCCAGGGCTTATAGGGAGAAAGAGTATCAAAAGATGAAACTATAAAAAGAACGCAGACCAAACTGATCACTTACAGGGAAATCCATAAGCATAAAGGTCATCAAAAATCCACAGCTCTTACCAGAGAAAGAGGCATACTTTTTCCATTTCCATTACTTCATTTCACAAAGTCTTTATGCATTGATAAATCTCACCTTGGTGTCCTGCACGAACACCAAAACAGCATTTTCAATCATTGCCTTGGGTGAACTTTGCTTGAAAGTATTTCCTGAGGCTATTCAAAAGGATATTAGCCAACAAAGCCGCTTGCAAAAATGCAGGCCAAACAAAAGAAAGATGTACAGATATTATTTTCAAGATTGTACAAAAGACCCCTACACACTTCAGCCAAGGAAGAGAAGATTTCCCTTTATACTTCCTGAACATTTAGAGACAGCATTTATAGGGTTCTGTCTGTAAGAGTGCATTCTTAGCAGCCAAACATCCCATCCAGTATCTAATAAAATCCCTTTTGGATCAGAAAGGGAATCACAGGTACTGTAGTTTATTCTCCAACAATGGCTTTTACTATAAATAAAAATGTTTTTCCTTTTCAGAGTCGAAAAATGTGCTTGAACTCTGTGCTATACTGGCATAAAATAAATAAATGAATTGACCTGATTCCAATTTCACCTGAACACACAGCACTATTAATATCAAGTTCTATAAAGGAGAAAAACAAGGTATAGCCATCTTCATAATCAATGCTTTTTAACCAGAAAACTATTTTGGGCATTGGAAATTAGAAAGAAATTATATTTGAGGAGTACTAGCCTTATATAACTCTTGACCTAAAGTAAACATTAAAAAAAGCGATGCTTATATTAAAAAGATAACTGATCACTTCTATTTTTATAGCATCAGTGATGGAACAAAAGAATTCCATTCCTGATTAACATTTAATATACTACACATCAAGATGCTGTCTGCAAAGACATAGTAAAAATCCATCCTCTGAATATTTTAATGTATTTAAAGTACTTTTATGCAGAACAACTACAAGACACTCTAAATTCCAGGATATGTGAAATACTTTGATCAACTATGTCTCAGCTACATTTATTAAACTACATCTCATATAATGCCCTCTGCTCTATTCCACCATGGTACTTTGCAGAACCCCACAGTAATGTTCTTTTTCATCTGTCTTTTACCCAGCCTAGCTATAAAAGTAAACTTTTCAGTTTTTAGGAATAAGCATGTTCTGGACAATTCCCAGCACTATGTGCAAGGTAATGAATAAAGATACATCATCTGCATTATTTAAAATTTAAAAAATTCTTAAGAGTTTGAGAATGATGGGGAATGCATAGTGAATCCCTGGGCCTCGGGTAAGCACCATCTCTCTTGACAGAAAAGCTGGTGGATCATCTACCGGTTGGATTTTGAGACAACTGAGAAAGAATATTAGGCACAGATACTGCCATTCTTTCATTCCATATGCACCAATTATTTTTTTCAGTTGAAACTAAATTCTAAAGCTCAAGAACAGAGGATTGCAAGTTTGCACAGGCAATTTAAACCTCCACCCTCATCCACACATAGGAAAACAAAATGTTTTCCAGTTTTTCCATGGCTGACTTTGCAACCTGAGTGATGGCTTTAAAAGTACGAGTTGTTTGGTCTGTGACGTCCTAAACTCAAAATGGAAGCTGATATTACAGAAACTCCATCATCTGGAAGCACACTGGCCCCACAGAGCTGACAAGTCTAACTGGAACTTTAATATTTCACTTACTAACCAAATGAGGGGAATGAACAAGCAGCAGGCATGGGGGCCCCTGTCTGGAACTGCGTGTATTCGCCTACTCTACCACAGCCTCTCTTCTCAAACAAAATGACAGCCTGGGATGAGGATCTTCTTCAGCCTCCCCAGCTGAATACGAAGGGCTGTGCTGCTCAGAACTCGGTTCCTCCTGGTGGCTGACGCACCAGGATCCCTGGCAAGCTGCCACACAACGCAAACCCACAAGACCTTGCTTAAAAACCAACCTACCTCGGCAGATGCCTTTGGAGCTAAGGAGCCTGAAAACCTGTGCTGCAAGGCAACCACAGAGGCTGGAACAGTTTTTAACACAAGACTGTTCAGACCAGTCCCTAGAAGGAGATAAAAGACTATGTAAATGAGTGTCATAATTATCTGGTAGACGAGCTTTGGTACTCAGGATTCACAGGTTTTATTTTTAGTTCTGAAAGGAAGTATGCTTTTTATGGTCAATCCCAGTTGGCCTCTTTCTGCTTTCACCACTCTTACCACTTCAGCAAGAGAAATTACAGTACTTCTCCCTTCAGCTGCTCATCAGTTTTCCTGCAATGGCTCTGTGAAACAGGGATGAACTGGTACTCACATTGTTATTTACAGATTTGTACAGGAGAGGTGGCTATAACCAGGGTTAATTTCATAATTAATTTCATACTTACATTTCCTACAAAGTTCTGGCCTTCTGTTTAATGAAACATCTACTCAGCTGAAGCAGTAAGTTCATACACAGTATTATGGATCTATCAGCCAGATTTGTTTTTGTATAAAGAAGCTGCAAGTTCTATAGAAGTGGAATGGCTAGACCTTGGCACACTGAGGAAATCTTCGCACCTGCAGACCCTCAATACCCAGACATACTACTTAGACTACAGCATTCCCCCCTGCCCCTAGCCCTTATAATCAGATTTCTTTACCTTTTCAAACCATCACACTGTGTTTTTATTTTAAACCCTTTCCCTACAGCCAGAGGTTTGCTGTAGGGACGGCTGTCCCCTGCAGAGCAGTGAGGAGTGCAGAGGCTCTGCTGTGACTCACTGTACCCTCAAATAACCTCCAGACTGTTCCGACCAGAGCTGCAGCAGAACACAGTGGCTGCTGACTCAAACAGATGCAACACAGCCTCGTTCCCTTGTGGAGCACGGTGCCTTCTCTGTGCCATTAAATATGATTCATACACAGCACATTGCCAAAATCAAAAGAACAGATCAACGTTAGCAGACAGTAAATTCTAAGTCTGCTCTTCTTTGAATATTACATGCAAATAACCTAGAATAATTCGGCATATAGCAACATGCCCTTCAACCTCACAAGGATGTTACAAATTTACCACCTTTAGTACAGACACACAGTTGATTTGACCATATAAGCACCCAAAAGAAACATCAGAGATGCCTGACACCAAAGGGAGGTAAATATATGCCAGTGTTTTGCATCCACTGGTTGCTAATTAGCAGACTGTGGTGGAAGCACTAACATCAAAAGTCATTAAAGCCATGTCCAAAAAACACTTTCAGATTTCATATATTCTAATATTCATCCCTACCCCTCAGTGCCTTTGGAAGAAAGGAGGACATGTGACAGAAGAGCTTTTGAGCAATGCTGTCAGACAGCATGGCATGAAGCAGTTCCTGTCTTGACAAAAAAGTCACAGAGAGAGACAGACTTGGCTAATTATCCCATCCTTTTCAACCAGACAGGATGTGGTTCTACAATAAAGAGACACTATTGACTCCATTAACCTACAGTGCTGGAATCAAGTCATGAAAAATGTATTAATTTCCACTGCTCATTACCATCCCCTAAATAGCTGCTACAGGCTCACCTATCACTTGCAGTATTTTTCAAGAGAATGCTGCAGTCCAGAGAGAGCAGCATTTCCTAAGTCAGTATTTCTTTTTTTCTTCAAGAACAAACAAATCCATGAGTTAAACCAAGTCTTTCTATCTGGTGATATTTTTATGTATGATGAATTAGTCCCTTCCTGTGGTATAATGCAGACTCTCAAACTAGAAGAATTCATCTTGCTGTCTAGGCTTTAAAAGTTTCACTAGAAAGGAGTTTAACTTTCAGTTGTCAGTGATGTATGTGGTGGGGGGAGGTCTGGTAAAGCAATAAATAACCAGGCCAGAAAATGTATTTTGAGATTGTTATTAATAAGGAGATCAGCAAATAATTGTGTGTGGCTATAGTTTTCTCCAGTGATACTTGAGATCCATACCATAACCATAAATTTACAACTCATTTTTTCATTAAAAAAAATCAGTCAACATTAAAGGATGATGTTAACTGCATGACCAACACATATAGGTCTTTAGAACTCCATGGCTTGTTAACTAGAAATATCCATTTATTTACATACCTGTGTATCTCAATTTTTTTTCATCCCTGTCCTCCACTTGGCCTCCATAAATTCAAGATGTGTTAAGTCATCATTCTGTTTTGGCATTTAGCTCATTAAGCCTTTTCCTGATGCTGTTTGTACAATTAATAAGAACTTTGCAAATTAGGACAGCCCACATACTGTAATAAATATCAATTTACAAAGGTTTTGCCACACAAACTGTCTATATTTAACCTTCACAATGTATTTGTGAGAGTTGCTCATACTCATCAAGTAACTTGTTCCCCTGCCATCCAAATCCTGATCCTTTCTCTTTCAAACTGAAGACTAATAAGAGGGTTTAACACCATGTTCAGTGTCACAGGAGCGGGACGGGCTTTGTGGTAATACTCAAGCTTTGAGGAGCTCCAGGGAATGCTCCTCTTGGAGATGCAATTCATTCCTGTGACGAGTCAGAGCACAGCACGTTGGGGATTGCACCACCAGCCCGGAATGGGATTCTGTGAGGAGCCAGCTGCCATCCTGGCATACCTGACAGCATCACAGCATGGCCATGACTCACAGCAAGTGAGAGTCCCTGCCAGCCTCTGCAGCTGAGTGGGGACAGGCAGATAGACAGGGGAGTTGTTCAACCAGCCACAACCCACTTCCTTTCACTGAGGGCCCTCCAGCACCTTCCTTACCAGCCACACAAAGCTGTGAAGGCACAGCAGCAGACACAGAGAAGTCCTGCTTTTCAACCATGGTGTCTGCACCCTTGTCAGGTGACAGAACACAAGCTGTCTCATCCAAATATGTCCTTCCTTTCTGGAGGCAGCTGCATACTGTGTGTTCTGTGAACGGCTGTGACCGACCACTTACAGACAACACTGGAACGTGGCATTCACAAAAAGGGAGCTGTGGAGGGCAACTGAACAACTCAAACATCCTGTCCTCCAAGGCAAACAAAGGCTATGTAAAGGAGACTCTCGCTGATAATCCTGTACTCCACAGAAAACACAAAGCTCTCATTCCACTGGACATGGCCTGACTCCCATGAAAAGCACAGCTGTAAGAGGAGAACACACCCTCTGTGCAGGAGGCTGGTACCAGCACCAGGAAAACGCAGCTGAACAGCACAAGGGGGGATCAAGGATCCAGGACAATGAGTAAACACCAAATGGCTCTCAGGAATTCTAAAGGGAATAAGAGAAAAGGAACAAATGGCACATTGACAACTTGTGTCTTCATTTGTGTGTCTACATTTTTTTTTGTCTAGACTATTACGGTTTCAAATTTCTTCAAGAAATTAAGGTTACTGAAGCTGAATTCTCGGCAGACTGTGGAACCAGAGTTCCCACAAAGGAACCACTTTGACAAGGGAGGTTTCAAACTAGTGAGAAATCTTTATGGAGAAGAGTTTAAGGAGCACTGTTTTTAAGAAAAAGCCGTAGCAATCAGGAGGTGGCAGAGGACAAGGTGTATGTACACTGAGCCCAGGAGCTGACCTCGAAGAGCATATTCTGCATGCTGCCCTGGCAAACCACACTGTGGGCACAGCATTCAGAAGTGTCGTCCAGAGGACTCTTTATCTATTATGGCCACAGGAAGAAACTCATCACAAGATTATTGCATCTATCTATGCATTTCCTTCGAAATCTGGTTAGCCTCTTCTAAAACCACTTAAGAGGACCTGTATGGCTGGGAATGAAAAGCTTGCTCTGCATTACATGGAGAATCATGTCCAGTGTGGCTGAAAAGATGTCCCTCCAAGTCACTGGTTTTGTTAACTGAAACCTTGCACAAGACCTGACAAAATGAGGAAGAGAACAAGGGATGAAGAGGAGAATAGAGCTGAACAGTCTAACTCTTCAACATCATGTGTCTGAAGTGAGGAATTTGTAGGCACTGCAGAAAAGTGATTGCTCAATCTTGAATTACATTGCAAAGAATTTGTGGAAGGATAACACTACTGTGCCTGTGGCCATCACCCCAGTCCCTTAGTCTTTGTTATGCACAAGTAGGGTGGGGGTTCTCCTGCTTTCCATTTCTCTTCCCAGAGCTGTAATGAACACTGAACGTCACTGCTAACTTGGGACTATGCACACACAAACTCCTTTTGGTAGTCACTCCTCTATCCAACACACCACCTGGAATCAAGGCAAGGGATTCTCTCCCATTCCTCCCCCCAAGAACGGCAAAAATGACAGCATGACAACATCACCACAAGGAAGCAAAAGGAAAAACCTACTGGACTTCATCCTGTTCTGTTCTGCAGTCTTCTGTGGCAGCAATAATCCCTCCTTTCAAAGGCCAAACAGAAACAGCCGCTACCACCAGATATTCTATGATTCTATTTATCTCAGCAAGCAGGATCTCTGTGCTCTGGTGAAAGAGCAGAATCATTTGAACCACCTTCAAAGAAAAGAACAGGGAGAACAAAGACTCCCCCTTTTGACACCAGTGAGCTCCTGCAACATTTCTCTGAATTTGGAAGATGACGACAGTCCCTTACCTGAAAAAGCTGGTTTAGGTTATACCTCATCCTGGCTACTGGTGGGAAAAGAGTAAACCAGCAACTGCTGGAAACTGGGTTTTATGTGTTAACAGAGTCAGTCTAGACAAAGAAAAGCTCACGCTGAAACAGAAGAAAAAAATCAAAACAACCTGAAGTAACGGTAAATAGCACAAGTACACAGGATTCTTTCCCCCAGTTCCCCTCACACCCAAGGTTTTTTGTTCTTTGCTGAGGAATTCCCAAATCCCTTTTTGCCCCTGCTAGCAGCCTCCACCCCAATGCAAGCCCCTCAGGCAGCTCCAGAAGTACCAACACTGCTTGCACTGTTATCAAATAGCAGCAGAGAACTAAACCAGGCTCCAGTCACAGCTTGGAACCAAATAGGAGCAGCTCGAGGAGACAACTCTACCGCTTTCACACCTCTCCTGTTACTGATGGTATCTCCTTTCAAACAGTGAGATACATACAACCTCCGATCTCACAACATGCAGCTCATTCTGGAGGCAAAGGAAGAAGTGACTGAATCCTTTCTCAGTTGAGCAGTAATCTCAGTAGAAAAATGAGGAATTATAGAACAACATATAGCCAAATTTTTTCATGACTGCTAAAATCTTATCAAAACTGGAAATCAGACAATTGAGGGGGGAAAAGAGTCTTTACTCTTTCTATGCCTAAGGATCGTAAAAAATGAGAACTTACCTCACCTCCTCTCACAAAACCACTCAAGGGAATGACTCCTCAAGAATAAAATTGTAATTCCACCCCATGGTTGAAAGCTGAGCCTAGAACTATGAAGAGGCTGCAAATCATTGCTTGCATGAATATGGAAAAATTAATCAGATCTGTGAGCTGCCCTGTTAATCTCAAAGCAGAGCACTACTGAGTCCATGTCCACATGAGGGAAACTCTGCCCTCTCTCCACATACAGCATGCAGATGAAATTTTGGCTAATGGATTTCATCACCTGGTTGCAGTCAGGAACTACATTATTTCCCCCAGTCCACAACTGCTCCCACTTGCAAGCTCATTCCCTCAGAGGGTGACTAATACACAGGACAGTTCACTGAGCAGTAAAATGGAAAGAACAAAGAGAGCACAGGTTTTGTCTGCATGGCAGAAGAGACAGAAATATGGTCTGGTGAACTCATCAAAGTCAGTGAGGAAGGGGGAGGGTGTGGGGAGATTCAGTGAAGGTGGATCAAGGCTACAGTCTCTGACATGGGACACCGAAAACACAGCATTAAAAAACCTAACAACTCCACACAACAAATGACTTGAAGAGAAGGATAAAACCAATGGCCAAGAATTACAACAGCTGAAAATAAACAGGATTGAAAATCACTCATTTTTTTAACTTGTTATTTTCACTACTCTGATGGGAAGACTGCCTGAATACAACATTGTTTTTAAAAAGAACCTCCAATCAGATTAGCCTTAATTTATTACAGTTAATTTGTGGGTAGTTCATACCCACATTCCCATGCCTACCTTAGAGATGGAAAATAAGCTTCAGTTTCTGATAAAGAAAAATTACTGGCTTTATATGCATACATGGTTATCAATATTCTTGGGCTCCTCACAGTTTTGGATCATGGTTGAAAACAGAATTTGAAGGGCAAAGCCAAGAGCTGCTTTGGTCTAATGGCTTATTTTCCATTAGAAATTTGATATAAACAGTTACTGGGTTTTCTCCATTTACTTTTTACAGTCAAAATGTTGTTGCTGGCCAACATAACAACATAGTATTCAGGATTTATTGTGTTTTATAAATCTTCCAATGACTTTCCCATTATCTCCCATCTTCACCTCTCATTTACGAAAATAAACAGACCTTTTAGTTCATTTCAAAGACAAACTCTAAAGGAAACTAACAAAAATCTGGATTACATTAGTTGAAAGAGTTATACTGAAACTGTACCAAGAAAGCAAACTGCAGCTAGAGCTTTAAAGTCACAATGTATATGCTAAGACCCTGGTCAACACCAGCAAAAAGGTACATGTATGTTAAACATTTTCCCAACAGACAGTAACTAGATATTGACTACATTTCATAGTGTCACAGTGCCAAAAAACATCCATGGCCAAGTAGCAGACCTGTATACAGTTAAATTACATAGCTTAAAAAACCCAACCCATTGGTGTTTCAGTGTAAACACATATACTAAAACACATGTTAAAAAACCATTAATATATAAAGGGGATTGTTTAGAATTGTGTAAAACCAGGGGAAGAGCCAGCCTGTCTCCCTTGCTACCCAAAATTTGATTAAAATTAACACAGAGACGTGGTGCAGGCACAGAGCAGCTTCCAGCTGTCCAGTGTTCTGGGTGGGTAAGATGTCACACACAGCATCCCCAAAAGGCAGGCAGATACAGCAGCAGCCAAATGACATCCAACAGCATTAACCTCCCCCGCCTGGACATCTGGAACAGTTGCCCTTCCTGCTTTCATTTGTACTTTATACATGCACTTGTAGCATTTAAGGAGATGACACTGGTCATTTTGTCACTGTGAGAAGCAGCTTAGGTTAGATATTAAGAGGGATAAAAGGCACAATAAAAAGTCCAGTGGTTATTCTAATAAATAATCTAGGATACAGTCTTACATGTGCCAATAATGTCATTTGTATTGAAGGAACTCCAAGTACGTCTATCATTAAAAGATTGTGCAATTGCAGCAGCCAAAGATGTCGAAATCTACATTCTACAGCAGTGGCAGTAATTTCAGAGCCATGTGCCAAATTGTGATTAATCACAGTTCACTGGATATTTTGATAGTAACACAGGAAAATAGCTTGGCATAGAAAAACCGTATGATCAATTAAGAATGCCATCAAGCCCCCCAACAGTGTAACCTTCTAGCAGTGTGAATACCACAGTGCTCACATAGGCTGATTAACTGCCAAGATATAGGATTTAGATGTATATAAAGGACAGAAACCCCAAAACTGTTAATAAGAGAGCAGATGGGAAACTGTATAAATTCTTCCATAAGAAAAGCTCATTTGAGATCATGCACTTTAAAGGAAACACAAACTGCTGCACATTCAGACACCGACTAGAGCTGCATTTCTACCTCACCACATTTTGGGGGTGGAGGAAGAGCAGCAGAGTCACAGCAGGTTCTCTGTATATTGCACACACTGGTGAGGCTAATAAAAATCATCCACAATCCCTCCACCTGCAAATCAAGTCAAACCCATTTTTCTACTACAACTGCACCAGCCAGTCCTGACTGATCAGATCCTGCTGCTGCCTGCAAACCTGATGGCACTTAGTGGAGGTTCACACAATTCTGCCTGTGTGACAGAATTCTGGGGGTGTCTGACAGAAGGCAGGCTGATACAAAACTTCTCATGCAATCTCAAACCCATAACTGCTTTTCTTCCACAGGAAAGTACATGACCAGAAAGCACAAAAACATCAATAAAGCCCTAGAAGTACTTAATAAATAAATGCACATAGTGGTTCTGTTTTAGTTATTTCCAAGATAACAGAGCTCTGAAAGACTTCTCTGATTTAATGTAATTCCCCCACAATTGCCCATAAGTGCCCCAAATACTTCTTCTTCTCCCCATATGAATAAACAGCACCATGACTCTTAAAACATGACTTTACCCACATACCTATCACTCTACTTGCCAATAAATGATCAATAGCTAATTCATTACCAGCTCTCAAACGACCTTGTAAATGTGTCTTGCCCAACAAGTAAAACAGCATCGATTAGGTCTGTCCTAAGTCATCTAACAGAGGGAGATGCTCCAGAAGCCGGAGGTGATGACGATTCTTCAGGATTAAAAGGATTAGTATCTTGCCTCAAACTTCAGTAAAGATCTGATCCCAGCAAGCTTTAGCAGCAGTTTGCAGAGGTGTTGCCATCTCTTGGTGCACACTGCAATCATGTGCAATCCACTACTAAAAAGATTCCTGACAGGAAATGTGTTTCAGTGCATCTCCAAACCAGCCTTTCTGTAAGCTACAAAACATATACCCTGGCATTTCTGTAGTGCTTTAGGAAATCATGATGTGAAAAAGAAGTTGGTTTTAACTTTAGAAGCAATGAAGAAGTTTAATGAATCATTTAGCATAAAGAACTACGAGCAATAGGAGCACAGTTAGAATAGTAAAAACACTACTATAAGCAAAAGCATATCTGTACAAACAAAAACACTGGAACCAAAATGAAGAGGCTTTAGATTGGTATTAGAGCCTCACCAGCCTATTCCAGACAAACACACAAAAAACATAGGAACACTGTTCTCTAAAAAGTCAGTTACACTCTTAAATGCAAAAATAAAAGCAAAAAACTTCGTAAAACACATAAAGAGATCTTACCTGTATTTATATTAATATATAGCTTTATTATTATACTCTCAAAATAGCTAAATTCATCAGCCAATGATAAGAACTACTCAGCTCACTTCAGGATTCAGTTAAATGTGATTCCAAAGGCATCTATTCAGTCAGCCCTACAAATCAGTATTTTACTCCTTTTGTGATGGTACTAATACAGTTTGCACCAATTCAGTATATGCATTTAAAATCCCAGCAAAGCCCTTCAAATTAAATATGTAAGAATTTTCAAAGCCCTCTGAAACTAGAGCCATGAACAGATATAATTCCACTTCATTTATTAAAAGAAATGAGGTACTTACCCAATGTCTTTGACTCGAAATTGATGAGAAATTTCAAATTAAAGTACTTGGTCAAGAGTTTTTCGGGATGATGCACTATATGTAGGAATAGCTATTTTTCTTCTTACGCAGTTCTATTCAAAAACTGAATGTTAAGAGGCTTCATGCAAATTTCTAACAATTGGTTAACTAATGGACCAAGTCTTTTCCATAAAGGAGTCAAAATGGAACACAACAGCAGTGAATAAAAGACCAAAAAGCTTAAAATACTTTTTTCTACCCATGACTGGTGTAGACCCTCTGACAGTCAGAAGACAAAAAATAAACCCTGTATCGTTAATTGTGTTAATAATTCACCTGTCTGTAAATAAGTCAGACTTACCCAGGGTTAGATAAGCTCTGCCACGTTTCTCTAGTAAAGTATTAATTTCTGCTAAAGGGTATTATTTTCAAAGATCCATTCCCTAATCAATAGGAGTCTGTTTTGACTGCTTACAAAGTCAGTCTAACAAATATTTTCCTGAAATTGCTTGCTTTCCCAAGACTGGATATAGCCCTAAATTTACAGTTCTTAACACTGATTCACTTTCTCTTATTGAAGATATTCTCTCTAACAGTGCTTTAAACATGCAATGCATACTAAATAAAATACAATATCTCACAGGATTACCAGTAACTATTGCTGAAGTAACCTCAGGCTTTACTGCAAGGAAGAGCAGATAAGAAGGGGAAAGAGACCCAAACACCAAGTGTCACTGTATATCCTTTCCCTATTTACGTGAATATTTCACACAGCAGATGGCAGAAAACCAGAAGTGTTCTAAAACCACAGAGATGACAAGGTGGTTTCTCAGTACTTGATAAATTTTAAAAAATTAAATGATTGCAGTGTCTTCCCATCATTTGTTTAGGACTGACATCATCCTAACAGAACACACATTGCCAAGAGAAACACAAACATCTTCAGTTTAAGTTTTTACTTTTTCTTTTAAGAAGTCATTGAAAGTGTCTTTGCCTTTTCTAGCCCTTGACTCAACTTCCTGATTTGGCCAGCAGCTGGAAGGATGTTGATCCCAGGGTACGAGAAAGGAAGTGGTAAAACAATATGCTCCGAGCCCTGGCCCCTGCTTGTGCTCAGAGAGAAGGGATGTTGAACCCACCACAGACACTGGATGTGACATGTAAATAAAACCTGTATTAAATGAGGATAAGAAAATGGCTCAGCAGCAGAAATGTTAGGACACTAAAGATACAGATTCTACCACAGCTATTCTCCTCATACAAGCCAAATACCTGAAGCTGAAAGGTTGTTTCGGAACCTTTTTCCTATGTTCAGTTTTCTCCATAGAAGTTAAGATAAATTTTAAAAGTAAACATACTAAAGGTACAACATCAAACTGTTGCTAGAAAAACTTCAGCAGTGTATGAGGTTGTTGTAGAAATTTGACTTTTCCTGACCTCAAGAAACTGCCATATGTAAAAAGAGATTGTTCATGATAAATGTATCATGGACAGCCCATTTATAATGCTTTAGCACCTATGACAAAGAAGAAGGAAAAAAACATGAACTTTTTTCTCCAAGTACTTGATTTAGTCTGTTTTGGTGTAATCAAGGGCCTGCAACATCTGCCAGCAAAAGAAGTCTCTATTAATGGCAGTTAACTACCAAATTCTCAATTCAAAATCCTTTTCAAAGACAGAGCCCTGAGAGCACAGAATGACAAAGTGAAACAAACAAAAAAAAGTAATAAAACAGAAGTCATCGGTACAAGTCAAGTACAGACAATGCATAATAGGAATAAACAGTATCACTTCATTCTCATATATACACCTGCTTAGTTCACAAGAGCGTAGAGCAAACTAAAACAAAGAATATTTTTGTGCAATGGAGGGGGAGCACGAGGGTGTTCATACACCCTAGGGGACAGATCTTCTGGATCTATCTGAAATGGAGGTGGTTTTGAGCCAAAGGACCTAAAAGAGGAGGTAGTAGCACTGTCCCTTGCAGCATCAGTGAGGGACCTTAGAAGCAACAGTTGCCTTGTTTATATGTCACTAACAAAAATGCAGGTGCAGCTGAAGGATACGCTTTCCTAGTACCCCAAAAACACTTCCTTCAGATTCTCTGTACTTTGCACAATGCAGAACTGTCACCCTAACCCAGCAAAATGCAGGGTCTGCCCCTGACTGCAACATTTGCACTTCATAAATTTCACCAGGGGCTCCAGTGTCTGAGCTGTCGAACAGACTCTGTTCACACCAGGCCCTTTGTGTCCACACAGTCACCTGTCACCTACCGAAATCCTTCTTACAGAAAAGATGTTCACATTTCAGGTGGGTTCTCCCTAAATGTTTAAGCTGGATATTGAGGCTTCATACAGCACATCATGGGATTCACCATTAAGCCCAGAAGAAACTGCTGGAATTCTGGGACAGAAGAACAAGAAACTCATAAAACTCTAATTATGCTTTCCATAACTCATCTTACTCAAGTGAGCATGAAGAGAGCAGTGCTTCAGTACTGCACAGCTGACAAGTCATTAATGCACAGAAGCAGCAGTGGAGATTTGAACAGTGGGTGGCTTTCAAAATCAGCTGCCAAGTGGATTTGACAGGTGTAAAGCCCAGCTGCTCCTCCCGCCATCCCAAGGAAAACACCAAGCAGTAGCTTGTGGATGGAATTCTTCTGGCACAGCTTGCCTCATTCTGGACAGCCACCACTGGGATGGAGGACAAGTGCCTTGCTGACATCCTTCCCTCACTGTACACACTCCCAACAGCTAAGGAGATACTTTTTTAAAATGTTTGTAACATACAGAGAAAAATACTTTATTTGTGTATATCTCCATATACATGTCTCTATAAATACACACCCACACATATATACACATATGTAAAATGTACATATTTGTAATAAGTCATAATTTAGATAAACAGCAACAAATAGACTGTGAGTGATGCGTCTGATGGAGATACACAACAGACACTGCAGGCATTCAGTCATGTTCCAAAGCCCAAGCTCTGCAAGTTGAATTTCCAAACTACCGTGCCGAAATAACCAGCTGCATCTACCACCCTATATCCTCTGCTCACCAAAATACCTCCAAAATTGAACTGATCTTTTTAATTAATTGAAAAAGCGCAGATTATCTAGATGGGTACAAAGCAATTTGCTTTCTTCATCACAAGTGAAAATTTTCTCGTAAATGCTACTAAAAAAAAAAATCAAATACTTATGACTTTCTGGTCAGTTCCAGAGGATCCAGCACAGCTCTTGGCTTTTATGCCCACAGATGCTGTGCAGTAGGTCAGCACTGAAGCTGAAGTGTGCCTCAGTTCAGATACACCCACAAGAGCTCCAGTCTCACTAACTAGGGTACCATACAACAGACCCACCTAGATTTCAGCAACATTGATAAAAATCAGTATCCAAGCAGTTATCCTGCACTGAGCTCTCTGCAGCTGTGCCTTCGACTGCTCTGCTTCCAGCGCTGAGCTTGAATACGGAACCCCAAGAAGCTTTATGTCTGTCTTTTACAGAAAGACACATAAATCATTACCAGCATTGCACTGCTATCTGACTCCTGAACAGGTGCAAGAGACAGAGGCACACTCCACTGGGAGCATTACTCAGTTACAGCTGGAGGATGCTAAACAATACCTAGGTTTTTAACTGGCAAAGTCCTTGAAGAACAAGGAGAGGTGCTTCACCACCAGGAAAGAACCTGAAGTACGGAGACATCCAGGATGCTGTGACATACTGAAACAGCTTTCTCTAGAGGAGCTGCCAAAATGGCAACTCCCAGGCCAGTACGATCAACATGACTTGTCCTTACTGTTATTTTAAGGTCTAGAAAATCCTCCATTTTGTTTGGAATTCTGTGACTTCCACAAATGAATGTAACATTAAAAACTATTCTTAGCACAGCACCTAACTGCAAAAAATATTCCATTTATTTTATATATGGAAGCATGCTTTTACAAAACTAAATCCTTTCAAACATAAAAGGGTCTCCATTGCTATTAAGTGCAAGTGTAACAAGAAAAAAATAAAAGTAAGCCTGCCCTTAGCCAACACCTCAAGACAAAAAACTTTGGAACAAACAATTCAGTAGTGCAAAGTGCACAGAAAGTACCAGGGCCACAGAGAAAACAGCACTGCAGTGATGCTTCCCACCCCATTTCCAGAGTGGGAAGCCACAGGACAACACCTATATTTCACAACAGAGCATCTGGGGAGGCAGATCCCAGTTTACTGCTCTTCCTTTTGGGCATGTCCTGGGAAGGTAATGGCCTCTCCTTGGAAGGCTGCAGGGAGAGCAGTGGCTCTCAGTAAGCAGCAGTTCAAAAAAGGCGAGTGCCAAAGTACACAGGCGGGATGTGGTACTGCCTGAGACGTTGATGTTCTGTGGGAATATTACACTAACGTACTCTCCAGCAAAGTAATCTTTGAACCACCTCCAAGTGCTGTTTCTGCATGTTGCTGTCTTTCACAATGCAGCAAAAATCGGGTCATTTATGCTCTGCTGAGTCAGTTACTTAAATTTTCTCTTCCCCAAGCACTAAAGTCTTCCAAGAAGCTGACAGCTTCCAAGCATTTTCTCCTTTGTTGTATATATTTCATCTTTACCCCATATTAGCAAGGTATACAAGCACTAGAATTTTGATGCTGGGAATGGAGAAGCTGAAAAAAAATCCACTGTTAGTTTTTGATTGTTTTCCCTGGAAGCTACACACTTCCTCCTCTCAAATTTGAAATATCCTCCAAGTTTTAACTTATTTTTAGGACTCAGGAGACCAGAAACTGAGTCTTCTCTCTGCCTTATTTTCCACATATACAGTAATCCTGTGTGAATTTATTTCTTTTTATTGCTAAGTATTTTGAGTGTCTGCTGAGGATTTAATCACAGTATCTGGCAGTGTACACCTCTTATTTTTCAGGGAGAGAAGAGGCTGCAATGAAGAGGGAACATCAGCAGAATGTACAGAAGCTCCTAACTTTGAGAGGGACCAATATGATCCATGGGACCAACATACAGAAGAGAAATTTACTCAGAAATGTTGAAATTTAGATCATCAAGACACAGAAAAAACCAAATCCTTAAGCGAGTGCAACAGGGGTAGCATATCACAACAGAGACAGGAATAACAAGGGACCTGTTCTATTTTCCTCTATCAGGCCAAAAATTAAAGAATTTTGTCTCAGGAACTTCTGGAAGCCCTGTGGAAGCCGGTTGTTCAATCTGTACACTTTCTTCCTTAATCATAACACAAATGCCAACAAACTGGCACTTCTTAAGTATTTGCTTTATAATCCAACACAATCAAGGCAGCTGAAGCAGAATGCAGTCAAGCAAAAGGATTCTGCAATTGACAGCTGGGACAGAGGGGCAGGGAGGGAGGAGGGAAAAGGCTACATAAGGTCAGAGGACAAGTCTTATCTTCCACGTGTCCATGAACGCTTCTGCTCTTACACTTCACCAAGTGCCCTAACATGCAGTCAGCACATGAACATATGGGCTCATTCACATCTAACCAGAGCAAACACACCCACTGCCACCCAGAACAAACCTCATCTCATTCTTCTGCAAGACGACCTCCTCATTAGCATTATGGTCAGACTGAAGGCCTGCAGTCCCACATGTGCCACTGGCCCTGGCCACTGTAAATCAGACCCAGATTCTCACAATGGAAAAGAGTTAGTCATTGCCATCAAAGGTCCACTCTTTGTCCCTGGTTTTGCTATAAGCCTGGCTAAAGCTCTATATTCTTGCAGAGCCCTGGACAGGGTCCCAGGAAAGACTGTACTCAAGCCACTGTTTTAGCAATGACTTCACTTATTCCAAGAAAAAGAGACAGGCAAACAGACACACACTTTTTTTTTTTCACTGGGGCGGGGGGCAGACTGAATTGCTCTTCCAGCCTCTCTGCCTGAGGAAATATGGTCAGGATCTCCTCATGAAAATGTGTTCTAGTTTTTATCTGTATATTTCTCAGAAACACACAATGGCAGAAGAACCAGTTCTATGCTGTGTGCCAGGGCAAATCTCATGGTTTGACAGGGTGAGCACAGTGAAGGGCTGTGTTCATATTCAGAACAACAGTATGGTTTCTTCTGATTTCCTCTCTATGGGTTCACACTGAATTCACAAGCAGCACTGGTTTGTTCACAGGTGTAACAACAGGCACCACGTACTTCTCAAAACAAGCCATACCCAGTAGGACACACAGAACACCTTGAGCCATCACCTTCCCAGGCACCCAGTTCTGCCCTGCCAGCTGAATATACCATTCCCCACTCCCTTTTTTATCTTACTATACTGAGTCAAGCTGTTTCCTCCTTTGACATTTACCCTGCACAGGACCACCAGTTTCTTCTAAAGAAAAAGGCCAAAATAAGATAATACTTTTCCTTCTCTGTTCTACAACAGTCTCTTCCTTTCTTGTTGCACAAGTTTGTCATGTGCACTCCCATTCAATGCATTCACATTTCCTTATCTCCAATTCAAAACCTTTTCTTTCCAACCTCTTGTATTCTCCTAGATCCTTTACCTGAATGTACAAACTTGCCATAATCTATCCATCTTAAATGCCTTGAATCATAACTGTGTTTTCCATTATCCTTTTTTTCCCCAGCTGGTGGAACGTGCTCCTTAAAATGCTTGTCTGAAATGTCACTCTTTCATTTCTATCTGTAGACCTCCAGTAATAAATATTCATTTCAGCACATCATTCAAGTTTCCAAAACCCTCTTCCCAAACAAAATTATTAAGAAAAAGACACTCAGTCCACACCTTTCTGTGCCTAGAGTGAACTACTATCTATGTTTCTGCCATGGTGACCTCTCCTAGTTAGTCTATCACCTTAAGCTTCTCTTTCACATTATTCTATTATTCTCTAAAATGTCTCTAGCTACTTCAACCTTTTGTCCTCTCTTTTTCTCCCTCTACATTTTGTTTCTAGATATTTTAACATGCAATTAGAGAGAGAGTAATTAAATTCAAACTGACAGCTCACAGAAGCATTCCGCTCTGTCCACATTAAAACCTTGGCTCCAATTTGTCACCCTGCCCAACACATACTTCCATCTCCCCTCCTGGCTGCTGAAGGGACACCACCATAATCCTAAAACTGCAGACTGAATTATATCGTAGGCACGATTTTATCACTGATCTCTAACATCCAACATCCAAACTATTTCTACAGCAGGGAGATGTATTTACTGCCCCTAAAATACAACTATTCTTTATCCACCTACAGGTCAAAAATTTTTATTCATCATCTCAGTTGCTTCAAAGTTGTTTCTGAGAAATTCAAAAACCAATTTTGTCTCATTTTTGAAGTAATGATGATTTCCTGAGCCTATCATTTTGAGTCCATCACTCCTCTCTCTTTGCATCTTTGTGACATGCAAACCCGCTTGTTTTCCAACCTAAGCTGGTGCCTTCACTTTCAACACACTACCTAGGTTACTTTTCTTAATCCCTTGAGGGAAAAAGTCACACCACTCACTTGACCTATACTTTAAGTTTTCAAAATCTGTATTTCCATATTTTCCTAGGCTAACCCTTTGGCCAGGAAGTTTTCTCCTGCACTGACATCTATAAAGCATCTCCATTACTTAAGGTAAACATGATGAGAGAAATTAAATTCAGGGGATAATCTATCCCTCTTCTGTTACTGAATATCTAAACAAGGACAAGGAGGCAGTACTTCTCATTTCCTCCCTTTTTCACCCTGACTAAAGAGCCTACAGTCTTAAAGCACAGTCACACAGGGTCAGTGGATTCCCTGCTTTCAGGAACAGCTACACCTCAGGCACTCAGACATTTTAAAATAGCAACATTTGTGACCAAATGCATTCTAGAAATTTTATCTATAAAGTGGACATTCCATCATATCACACAATTGAGTGATAAAAGCAACCAGCAATTGTGAAGTACACAGATAGTAACCACACTGATAACTGCCCGCAGAAAGCCCCACAGCAACTGCGGACCTTGTCTTCTGATCAGACTTGAATTCCATGTAGTAAATACAGAGTACATTAATCAAAGCAGAACAGAAGGTGGCAATAACCCTGTAAATAAACAAGAACTTTTCATTCACTCCACTAAAGGCAAAGATCCTGTAGAACTACTAAGTAAAATATACCTAAATATTGCTTTGTTGCATTTACATTAGCATTCAAAATAAAGTGCACCAGAAACTTGTATTTTGGTATGTTTTCTTTTTCAATATAGTTCACATGCATAGGGAAGCTTAAGACTTTCCCTTTCAAAATTACAGCAAGACTCAACTTTTCCACAATGTGTGCATTATCACATCCATGCTCAGGATTTCACAGATGAGTGCAAATACTCCTATTGCTCTTTCGCAAATTAATTTTTTACCACCTTTTTTGTTCTTTCCCATTTTTAATAAGCCTTGTTTTGGAAAGCAAAGCAAAACAAAACAAAAAAAAAAGACCCTACAACCACAGACAATCTCACAAACCTTCACAGAGCTCATCTACTCCACTGCAGTGTTCAGTCAGTCTGGCAACAAAACCCTAAAGTTCTCTGGCAATGCGAGCACCCTCACTGCTCCCCAGGGCCTGGTGTGCTCAGAGTAGCAGCTGATAGAGAACAGAACCTTGGGAGGTCTCTGTGGAAGGAATCTGCTCTAACTAGAGTTAATATCCTGTATCTGCACTTTCCCTCAAATATGGTTTTTCTGGAATGGATGACTAGAGCGTTTGACTCAGAAAACAATTGCTAGAACATCTGTAGGCAGGCCAAGTACAAATGCTGAGAACCTGTCATCTAACATCTGGAAACTGTGACCCAACAAGCTATTTGAGCCTCACTTCAGACTATGTGATTTCAATTCCTGAATTGTAAAAGCAGAAGGCAGATTTTTTGCAAACTTTCCTCTTCACGCCTATCACCTGCCTCAAGAATGTAAACACTAAAAAAGAATTAAAGAATTGATAAGCTGGAAGAAAAACAAACACGTTTCTGCCTTCTGCTGGATCAGCACAAGTTTGATAAAAGTGTCTGCTGGCAGAAAGGTTCAGCTGAAACACTTGCACACATTAGCAAATAAAAACATACTTATAACTTGAGGACAGGATCAGCAGCCAGACTAGAAATACACCCCTTCTAAACCAAAGAAGGATCTCTATCCTAGAGGGTGAGATTAAAAGCATGTAAAATAGCAGAGTACTTAGATACCAAGTTCTAAGTTGATAACAGATTTCAAAATATCCATCCCCATCAAGGAGAGATGGGTGGCTTCAAAGAGCAAGTGACATGACTCCCTAAAACTAAAAATTCTTGCTCAAGGATATACTAACATGAAACAGCAAACTTGCCTGTACAAGCAAACGTATGGATCAGCCTGTACATCCAGAAAGTTCACTTGCTTTACTCAAGTACATTAGCACAGACAAGCTGAGTCAAGTAGGAATATTCACTGAAGAGGAAGTAAGTCCATCCTAAATCTATGGCTTTCTTAACCAGACTGATTCATGACCTTCAGTATGACCACAGTTCCAGAAGTAGAGTCATGTGACAGCACTTCAGGAAGTCCATCAAGTGCTCAGAGACAAGAATCCAAAGGGTGCATTGAAAGGAAACACAGATACAGCAAAAGCTGAAGGGGAAAAAATACCATAATCTAAATTTATTACAACCACAAATTTCCAAAAAGCCAAGAGTGAAGTTACACATATTAAGCTTAGTATCAAATATATCTCAGACTTCCCTTTATCATTTTGAAAAAAATTTGCTGGAGCCCCCTTTCACCTGCCAGTCTGCGAGAAATCTTCCCCAACTCCATACATGGCAAAACAACCTAATATAGGAGGTTCCCCAAATTCCAGATCTGTTTGGCTCTTCTGAAGACTTTGACAGCACTACTGGTCTCTTGGGAGAATAAAGGAATACATGTTTATTGCTTATCAGATAATAATAATAATCAGATCCTTAGTAATCATCAGGTCTCTCCAAAGGCATGCCACAAATGCACACAACCTCCCAGCAGTTACCTCAACAGCTTTAATGCTTGGGCAGCAACCCAGAAAGAAGGAGAGTCACAAGCACCACCTCATAAAACAGGAAAACAATTACTACTTACTTTATTAATATTTTCTCATATTTCTGAATGCTGACTTGAATTTCAGATACCCTTGGCTCCCACAAAGAAGGTAAAAGCTTAAGGGTTCATTTTTCACCTCAGTTTCCATCCTCCCCTGAGCAGTAAGATGTGATACTGATAAGTTTATATTTGTAAGATGCTTTGGCTATGTAAAGTGACATTAACACTATTATGTCACTCAGAGACCAGTTTTGCAGTGCTTTAAGTTGATTCAAAAAGGAAGGTGAGTGACTATCACTCCACCCCTCCAACATGAACATGCATTTTCTAATCCTTTTCTTACCCTCCTCCCACTTCATGCTCCCCACTTTCCATCACCACTTGAATAACCTAGACAGTTTCCCCAGGACAGAATGAAAAAGATTAAAACACTTGAGTAAATGCAATTGCTCAAGTATCTTACCAATGCAGGCCATTGAATTTGTTTGATCTTTGATCCCTGAGTCTGGCTTGGGTCCTTTCTTTTCGCCCAGACCAGCTGGTACTCCACCAAGAAGGTTGCAAAATCTTCATAAACTTTAACCCACTCTCGTTTTTCCCATTCAAGGTCATCAAATTCCACATATACCTGAGGAAATTTAAAAAAGGACATACATTATTGCATATACACAGCATATGTGCATCTAAATGCACTTTTGAAAGCATATATTTAAAAATTTAATGCAAGTCTCTTATTGTGCATTTTCATTTTATAGTATTGAAATTATATAATCAGGACCTGCACCACAGAAGACATTTTTCTTGGCAGTGCATTTGTGCTAAAGGGAGGAGAGCTACATTTCCTACAATATGACCACTAATATCAGGTCTCTTATCTCACGGATGAAAAGTATTACACTGGGTATTTAATAGCAGCATTACAAAAATACACACAGCTATTTACATCTCAGTGAGTTTTAAGGATATTTCTCATTCTCAGTTCAGTCAGGCAATACAAACCAACCAGAGAAACTGTTTTAAGGGAGGAAACCCTTTGGAACAGCACCAGAAAGGACAACCTGAGCATGCTGACCCTGCTACTCCAAGCAAGCCCAACGCAGCACCTATAGAAGCAGCTCCTTTTCCTGCCATTTCTCTCCTCCTGGAATCCCACTCAAAAAAATCCAAAACAAAACCCAAACACAACCCAACCAAACAAGCAAAACACCACAACCACTTTTTGTTTCCAGTCAAATTAATGTGGACCCAGTCTGCAACTATTTGATCTTATGCTATCCCTGTCCCTTCCCAACAACATCCTTAGAGAATAAGGGTACCTTCCCCCCTCAGCTGCATTCACTGAGCCAAATAAACCAAACCTTTTGTCTCCCTGGGAAGGGAAGAGAACTCAGAGCTATCTACATTATCAAACACAACTATTTTAAAACCATTACATTTCAAAATGACAGAATTTCTTTTGACTTAAAAAAAAAAAAAATCAGCATAGTAAGTTGTTCTCTTTTCCAAATTATGAGAAATTTTGTAAGTAAAACCAGCTGGCAATAAACAAAAAAGTCACTGCTTGTCAATGGGGAACTGGAGGAGAAGGGAAGATGCTTTCCTACCGTCCTGAATTTCAGCTGCCACACACAAGACAACCTCTCAGACTGGAGTTTCTTCCTCTGTCTGCTTCTGAGAACTTAAAATCCCTTTCACAGAAATATTCTTCTCTTTTAACTCTGGTTAATTTTAGGCCTACAACATACTTCCTCGTCTAGACTTTGCGTCTCACACTTTCCAAACGTGTACTACATAGTGCTCCTTCTCATCTTGGCCTTCTCAGTACACAACTTCAGTTTGCACCAAGCCACTTTTCACTTGTGCCAAAAGTTTTCCTCCACAGATACTTCTAACCCATATTATTCCCATTCCATTCCTACACACTCCTTTTCCCTTCCCTCTTTAAAGCATCAGATCAAGATAACTTCATATATATGTGTGTGTGTATATGGGTGTGTATATATATAATATCTTATATATAACCCATATCAGTGTGTCAAGGTTGACCAGTGCAGCTGTTTGCAAAAAATACTGCTCCTTCTTCATTTCCCATGGGCAGAGCTTTCCCTCTGGATTCACCACCTCAACATCTGGAATTTCTGCCATTTCCCTGCTGCCTCTCCTCCCACATTTTAATGACCCTGGCTGATCCAGTCATCCCCTATCTCTGCATGACCTTGTTAATCAACACAAATAATCTTTTACCGTTTCCCTTTGCCCATTTCACTCACTGAAACTATCAGGAAATCACTGCTAGTTTTTGGTAGTATCAGAATCTGCCTTACAGCAACAATCTGTATATAAAATGATCTCACTTCAGCTGTTCATTATTATAGCTATTGCCTGTTATACTAACAAAGGAAGTGGAAAACTTCAAAACTAAAAACTAGAAATTGACCCCTCTCCTAAAAAGCACTTAAGTATTTTAAAATGAATTTATAGAAATTAATAAAGTTGCAGAACAGGAATTTCTTAAAACAAAAACAGTGAACAGAGTAATGCTTTAAAGCAATGGCAAGAAAGCACATCATACCTCAAATCGTCTTAGCAGCAGTATCTTGTATTTGCAGCTAGCCCAAACCCTTCTAGAGAAACACTTATTTCTGAATTTTGTCATTTGATCAATTGTAAACACAACCTTTGGTGACAGTACAGTTGAAAATCATTCTCTAAAGTCACCTTCCAGCCTCTCCTCCTGCAAATTCCACTCAATTTTTCTGGACAGGCCAAATAATTTTATTTTAGTATCCGGAAAGACACTTCACTTGGGTAATCCATAACAAGGTGTAAGAGGTTAAGCACCAGACCTCACACAGCAGTGGATTTAAAAGGAATAGGATGCAAGGGGAATCAAGTGAATAAATATTTTTGAAAAACACAGATAAGTCTAAAGCAGAGTTAGCAGTTTAGAAACAGCCACACTAAAACATACTGTATCTGCTGGCCACTGGCCAAAACTTGTGGATAACTGCGATACAATCTCGTGTTTGTGTGCAAGTTTTGCACCCCAAATAAACTGAAATGCAGTGCAATGGCAGTGGGAGTTCCAGCCCAGCTCTCTGCAGAGTCTCCTGGCACCGTATAATTAGATCTTCAAAGGAGCAGTTCCAAGAAAAGTGGAGAATGGAGTGTGGCACGGAGCCAGCCTGCCATTGCCCAGGGCACCATATTCCGCCTCTAGTACCATACACACACAGCCTTACTTGGGAATCACTCCTGCCAGCTCCCACCACTGTCAGGTCTCCATGCCAAGACTATTAACTATCTGCTGCCTTTTTAAAACTCATTTTTGAAAGGCAGAAGCAGCACAGACAAATGCAGAGCCCAATCATTACCCATCCTCTGTTTTCTCTGTTTTGCTACGAAATTAATTTCTCTAAGGCAGCAGTGAAGCCTCTGAAGAACACAGGCTTCCCCTTTCCCTGCACACTGACCTACCACACAGAGATGAGCAGGATCCCAAGCAGCACGGTTTATGAAAGGGAGTAAAAAGGGGAAAGGATGAGGAAAGGAAGCAATCCAGCAGCCTACGCCAACAAAATAAAACGCAGATCCAAACTTAGACCCTCTAAGGAGTGCAAAGGCTGAAAATACTTAATCTTTTTTGCTTCACTGACAGAACTCAGTACAGCAAGAAACTCCACAACATTTGCCTCCCTAAGAATGAATGTTGATTTTGAGATTTTTCAGCCAAATTCTGCTTCCTTGCCTTGTCAGCTGTTTGTGAATAGATATTATATGTCAGTGTTCCCAGAATGGCTGAAGCCTTCTCACCACGTATGCATTCACTTGCATAAAAAGGAGAAATTCCCACTGGGATTATATTATATTTATAATTGGCACTAATGTGCTAATTTTGTAACTCATTGCTATTTTCCAACAGGAAGCAGCATAAGCTTTTAGTATGCTTTTCCAAGTAAAGCAAGACAACAAATTTATTTCCAGTGGAGTCAGCCAAACAATTGCAACAAAATATTGCTGTTTCAAAGCCCAAACACAACAATCATGGTGAAATTCTCTACATGCAGTGTTGAGATCCAGCGTTTCCCAGGCACTTCTGCTCCAAATAAATAAATAAGGCTGACCAAACAATTCTGAAACACTTGAAAACTGTCAGGAAAGCAACACCGACTTCCAGCAGATTTGACTAAAAGTGCTAAAAAGCATAGTTCATGCATCTTCCACTTTCTTAAAATGGTGAAATAGCAACCATAGACAGAAGTAGGAGTTTTTATTTAATAAAGTGCTTGCAATGCTGCTCTTTGCTACCAAAATTTCCTCAGTCCTTCACATTAGCATTTCACAGTTGCTTGACTTGAAAAAGAATTCATTCAGAAGAATTTTAAAATGCACTGGCATTGCCCACACAGCCTAAAAGCCCCTGAAACAGCTGAAATAATGGCCAAAAGTTGGTCTCAAACTATCAAATATTGTAGGACTAGAAGATGGGGTAGAAGATGGGGTTTACTGCCTCCATGCATTCTTAAAAATAGCCAATTTTTACTGCAAATCAGGCATGTTCATCCACTTGTACCTGTAGTCAAGAAAGTATTTTGACAAAGAAACATTAAATGTACCATGTAGTTTTTATCAGGGGTGAGTACATACCCCCAATGCCAAAGTCTTTAGAAGACCTGAAACTGTTCTTGACAAAACTGGTGTTCCTCCATTTAAGGAATAGCTTGTCTCTAAAATGCAAGAGCCCTGCCTCTGACTCTCAAGCACTAGAAAAAAGGCTGTAGAATCAGATTCATATTTTACAGGAAAGAACACAGAGCTCCTTAAAAGATGGGACAAATTAGTAGTGCGGTTTATTTTATGCTATTTCAGCACTTAAAGCAAAACATGAAACTGTTTGGTCAAATGTTCAAATCTGCACATCTGTTTTGATTACTTGCAGAGCCTGCAAGAAGTAACAAAAATTTAATGACAGAAAATCTAATTTTCTATTCAAAGAGAAGAGAAAGTCCTGCTCTTTTCGGATGAGCTGTGTAAGTCAAAAGGACAACTCCACAAAGATTAAATCCCATTTGACATACCCTACTACCATTACACATCATACTGATAATTCTGAAAACTTAAACTCCCTGTTTATTCCAAAGAAAATGGAATAGATGTACTACCCCAGAAGCAGTCCTCGGTTATAACCTGGGAAGTTGAAGTGTACAAAAAAAACCAACTAGCTCATTATCTGCAGGGTATTAAGTCTCTGTTGCTTCAGGATTCACAAGTGCTTGGGAAAACTTTTTTCTGTGGTACAAAATGGTTCTGGGTCTGTCCGACAGGAAAAGACCAACACTCACTTCTTCCAAACCACTGAAAGACCCCATCTAACAGCATCCAACTACAGCTCCTCTGAAATGCAGAGGTAAGTCCTCCAAAACCACCACTCTCATTACTGAGTAAAGAAGAAAACCTGCAGCCTCAGGGTCGGTCATCTGCTCAAACTTTACAGAGAGCAGCCTGTATCCTTGAGTTTCCTTTCTTGAGACACACAGAGACAGGCACACTCAAGAGGAGGCCACACCTTCACTGCCAGCATGGCTCAATACTCTTCACAGAAGACAGAATAAGGAAGACAACCCTGCTGTGTCAACAGGCTCATGAATAAACCAGAGGTACACACTCACATGAAGACATGTCAAATATATGCCATATGCACGGGGGAACAGCACCAGATATAACAAATACAGACTCCAATAAACATGGATTTTCCAGGTAGTGCCCCCACATCAAGCTTTAAAACAAAAATCCTACAAACAGAGAGGCCTTGAAACAAAAGCATTTATTTCCAGCAAACAGCAGTCTCAAGATACATTATGGGGTAATAAAAAGAAATGATCAACATGTACAGTGTATGATTAATGTACAAGCCCTAATTCTGCAGACCCTGGAATGCATGCTTGAACACTGACAAGTAGCTTTTGCAGGAAAAAAAAAAAATCAGCAAAAAATGGTTGCAAAACTAAAGAAAAACACTGGTGCTATTGCAACAGCCTGCTGCAGTCTGTAGCTTGGATTGCTAAGCAACCAGCACATCACGTAGAGCACAGAGTAGAGGTTGCAGGGAAGATAAGAGAATAAAAAAGCATCCTTGGATGCCCCAATACCATCCTTGTAAACAAAGAAAAACATAAACAGTCATAAATTATTAAATCATAGCAACAGCTCATTAAAATACACACATTACACAAAAACCTCCTGGTCCTCCAGGCTTAAAAAAAAAATAATCTTTCAAATTCTCTCCACCATCACACAACACAGGAAACTTTCACTATACCTAAATTTCTAAATGTTCATTTCCAAAAACAATTGTAAAGAGGCACACATACTATAGAAAGCCTATACATTAAATTGAAAAATTAAAGTATTTTTGTTTTTTAAATCAGACATGATTTTAGATAAGGTGAACCAAAAGCCAACTGAAAAACTTTAGCCATTTTGATGGCTAGTTAAAAGCAGTTCATATGTACATATACACACATTTTTAATGTCACACTAAAAAGACCAACATCTGTCATTTATTAAGGAATCATTATTGCTAAGTCTCAAATTTAAAAAATTGTGCTGGTTTTAAACTGTATATACCTCTCATTTGAAGACCTGACTAAAAACAACTAAAAACCACCTATCAGACTATTCTACGTACTAATTATGAATTGTTAAACATTAATGGCTTTCAGTCAATTTTCACAGTGTAATGGCTCGCTAATGAAGACAAAGTTTGTCTTGCCGGCTGTCGGCAAACACAAAGCACCACAGGAGGCTAAATTAAAGTGCATGGTGAAAGGGATAGGTCACTTCCTAGTCAGAATTCGTCATTTCCTATTGTACCTCATCCCCAAAATCTGAGCGAGCTCGAAACAGCAATCTACCTCTCCTGAGGCAGGAAATTTAACCAAAGCACCTGGCTGGAGCCTTAGTTAGCAAGGTTTGGCTGCAAACCACTCAAGGGGAAATAAACTTCGGTCCTCCTGACACAGGCTAAACACACAAAGCTGGAACTTAAGGACATGGCCAGGATCTAAGCAGAGAGCTACAGTTACTTGAGTTTTTGGGATGTCTCACTCAAGCTGAACAGCCCAAATCTGAACCATTGCTAAAGGGAATCAATGGAAGCCCTAAAAGCACAGGGCTTTCCCTGTTTCTACCAAAACAATCCCATTAGCCAGAACAGTCATCTTTCCAAGGTTCAAAGGGCTAACCCCTGGATTAGACCTGAACCTACAAGTATTTATCAGTACCTACTCAGACAGGGGTTCAGTCTAGTTTCTATGCTGGTAGGAAAAGTTACGTCCTCCCAAATCCACAGTCAGACCCTGATGTTGTACTTCAGAACAGCAAATCTGTCTTTGAGGCAAAGTAAAAAGGAGACCACAAAAGAAAAGCAAGGTTTTGAGATGAACTTTTGATACCTGTACTTTGAAATCCAGACTAGGAATAAAGACCAAGCACCTCTCAGCTGCTCTGTATGTCCACATCACTCTCAGAACAGCAAGCTAAAGCTAAACAAACCAGGAGGGGGCTCACAAACAATTTCTTTTTAGTCACATAAAGCCAGGGATACTAAAAATACATCAGCAAGCCTTTAGCACAGCAACAGAACACCAGAGTTACCTGGCCAGCAGACTGTGTTTGTAGCAAAGAAATCCTCTCAAGGCCTAGCTCATACCAATAGCAAAAATTCCAGCAGACAACTGCACACAATTCATTGCTTTCTTTGGTTATCTTACAGGAATTAAGAGAACTAGGGAGGAATATTCCAAGAGTAATCAGGAATTCATCTACCAAAGAGAGACAGTATATTGGAAATTTTATAAATTATTGTCAACTGCAAAATGGTAATTGTCTGTGTTCTGATGGCAACACAGTATTTGCTCTTGTAATGAAACCTGTTAACCTGAAGCAACAAGGCAAACAAAACTCAGCAAGCAGATGAGAAAACAGTAGTAGTAATAATGAACTTCAGAAGCAAGACAAAGTTTTAGTGAAATATTTATCTACTTCACTGATTATCTGCTAAAATCTTTGGAGATATTTTCCTGATTTCTTTTCCTTTGTAAGAAGATTATAATATTTGAGTAGGGAAGGTAAGAGTATCATACCAATTACTTTAAGGCTTTCTCTCTTATCAGAGAAGAACATGTTACAGTTTAAACTGTATTTTGCTGTCTTCTTTCTTCCACTTCACACTCTGCAAGCTGTTTCTCCTGCTCCTGCCTAAACCACCTCCTGCTAACAAAGGATTCCTGCTAACAAATGAACAGAACCTACCCAAGTCTACTTCCTTCCTGTGGATTAATTGCAGCATTAGAGAAGAAAAGTAAAATCCATACTCAGAGTCTGAAGCATCAAACAATTAACACTTCTAAGATCTCTATGATCTTCCTTTATTTCTCCCTTTGATACCAGACTGCAAGGCTAGACTTTAGCGAGAAGAACTGGGTTGGTACAGTTCAGAGTTCACCAGGGCATAAATGTCCACAAACTGGGATCAAAGTTCATTCAACTCTAAACTGAGGTACCTCCAGCTATCACTAAAAGGCCAGAGGAGATTAAGAGCAGAGCTGGTGGCGCATGTGAGCAAAACATGACACCAAGAAGCATCTTGCCAAAGTTAAGCAACATTTTGGGAGCAGAAGAAAAATATAACCACAACTTCCTGGGTTTTCAGACTGTCTTAATCCACATCCTCAATCTCTCTTGCCATAGTGGCCACTCCTGAGTCACAGATATCTGAAACTTCTGAGCAAAAAAATTACAGCTCCATAAATAATACATGAACTATAAAGAAATAGAACAGTATTGCAAGTCATTTAGGCAATCATCTTTTCCATTTCACAGTCTTAAGGGGATGTTTTACATCAGAATGAAGACATTAACAATGTGCACAGTTCGGTCTCAACGTCACAAAATATTATCTTTGGTCAATGTATTTCAAAAATCTTCTAACAGTCATTTGCTTGTGTTTGCAAAATCAAACCACACAAAAAAACAACTTCAGTCACTGATACCGAGCTGAGAGGTTCTGCCCTCAGCTCCTGACAGCAGGCAAGTCGCAGTATCTGTGCTTTAGCATCCCCACCGAGAAGCAGAACAGAATCACTTGAACCCAGCCCTGCCTGCTTTGGCCACAAATGCCCTGGGAACAGAGATGATGTTTACATGACACAGCCGGTCCTGGAGCCGGAGTGTGGGTGGGTTTGGGGTGCCTCTGAGGTGCTGCCATGCCAATCACGCTGGGTCACAGACACACAGGGCTCCTCTGAGCAGCCGCCCGGCTCTGTTGGTGCAGCTGCTGAGGATACAGCGCAGGAGGAGCCGCTTCAAATAAACAGAGTTACTGAGGCGTAAAAGCTGCGGGAACACAGGCGTGGAAAGCACTTAAGGTTACAGAAACCATACATGATACCTACACCAACATTCTCTCAGTGTTTCTCTACTACTGTTTTTCATAAGACACTTTTGCTCTCCCATCTAACATTACTTTTTATCCTAGTGAAGAAGGTCATTTAACCTTTTATATCCTAAGTATTAACTAGCTTATTTCAGTGCCACAATTCTCCAAACTACAGAGAAATGTTTGCTTTTTACCTTAATTGCATGATTTTTTTTTAATAAAAGCTTACAGCATAGCTTTTTTTAATTAAAAAATTGTCCAAGTCTCCAATGTACTACAACTCACACAAAAAGAGTGAAGAAAAAGCAGCATTATGTATTTTCTGCCCTCCTAGTAATTTCTTGTGAAAATCTTTTTAAGCAAGAACAATAGACCCATTGATAAGACAAACAGAATAACTGATCCAAGAGATAACACAACCAACCCCTTAAGCTTAAGCCCAGAAGTGAAGACATAAGAACAAAACATTGGCAGTGAATATACATCAAAAGCTGCCTAATGAACCAAATTAATAACTGTAATTACTGCATTAGCCATCTCTGGGTAACTTACTAGCAAAACACTCAGACATTCCCTGTCACAACATCAAGGATAATATTTTCAAATAAATGGCATTTTAAAGTTGATTATGATGATAAATTAAAAGAAAGGGGGTTTTATGCACAATGATTTTATAGCCATAACTACAAGGACTGTGATTGAGGATTTTTTAAAAAAAGTCCTCCCTGCAATTCAAAATGCATGCTGCAGAGACGAGAGTAAAAAAGCATTAATTCAGAACTGTACATCATTTTCTCACCATCTGTGCAAGTTCCTGGAACAAAATGAGGTTTGCTGTATGTCCAGGGCAGCTTTTAATGCTAGAAATAAGATGCTATATATGATAAATATACCTACTACATTAACTCTGAAATTTATTGAAGTTTATTTAATTGAACAATTAAAATGCAAAACCTGAAATACAAATACAAGGGCTGCTATGCTTCACTTCCTCTTTTCTCCTCTTTATTTCCCCACTATCATCTTGCTGATTTAAAATTAAGATAGTTTTTTGTTTCCACTGGTTCACCCACTGCTATACACAACAAATGCAGAAGAACTTCCCCCAAATTTTTAGCACTCATCTGCATTTACAAGTTTATTTTCTGAGGAGCTCCTTGAATTCTGATAACCAGTTACACTTCGATGCTAATCAGAATCTTTAGAAAAAATGTATGAACATAAGCAAGTCTTTTTTTGTAACAAATGTTAGCACACCTCATCTACTCTAAGTCCTTCGAATCAGGAAACGTCTTTAAAACAGAACAAAAAATCCCCACAAACTGCAACAGACACTGCAGCTGAAGTTAGTTATGCAGAATACTGACAGGACTTTTGGAAAATATACAGATAATTACGTAGGGCCTTCATGACCTCCAGAAGCAAGTCAAACCACCACAGCCTTCCCAGAGTGAACCTGCCTTCGACAGTTCTCCTGTATTATGATAAATCAGCGCAAAAGAAGACAGGGCATACTCACGTCACATTTGTTCCCATTCCCCCAGGGAAGGAGCAATAAAATTACTGTTCAAGTCAAGGGACACAAGTGTTCCATTCAGGAAAATGAACACACTGTAAAATTATATTTTTGGCTAGTCATCAGCTGCAGAGCCATCAGTGGTATAAGACAACTGAAGTTTCCACTGATAAAGAAGTGAATCTGTTTCAAAACACATCAGGGGATGACAACTGAGGTTTCTACCTTGTTTTACCAAATGCCTTCTCTGCTGTATGAACTACTTAAAATCGGGATGTTCCAGCAATCAATCGCATTAATTTGTTAATTGTATGTATAATATACCTTGTGCTGCAGTGAACTTACTGTGTGTGAGAGAGGAACAATTAGTTATGTGAAAAACTCCACTTAGCATTCAAGACAAAAATGCAAGATGGAGAGGTCTGTCTCCTACTGTCAACAAACATTAATACTGCAATGAATCAGAAGAACATGCAATAAAAACCTTTGAAAGTAATGTTCATTATTGGCTTTCTCACAACTTTTGATTCATTTATGTCACTGTGATACAAATAACTCACATATTGTAATCTGTTAAGACTTTTAAACACAGCCAAGACCTGCAGTCATGCAATATACTTTGACCAGATAATAGTTGCCACTGTTTCAGACAAATACAAATACATACACTGAATAAAAGTGCTGGTATGAAAATTAACTGCACGGTGAGGGTGAGGGGGGAAAAAGCCATGTTTTTCTCCCATGGATTTCACTTCCTATGAAACCAGTAAGAGCAAGATACTTTATTCCCCAGTCACTGCATGGGAAATAAAAGGAAAAGAAAAAAAAAAAAAAGGAAGGATGGAATGCCACAGCTAAAACCTATTTTCTCAAGTCTCTCTCAGGATGGGAAGGAAATCACCGCTGATGAACAAGACAAACATTTCACCCACTCAGGGAATCAGTAAAGTTTCTGCCATCATCTCCCACTACCCTATGTTTACATGAGGAAATGAATGCTAAATAAACAAGATTCAGAAGCAACATTAAATGTGCTACTTACAGGCAAGGACAGCTTTGTAAGTTTTGCTCATAAGAAGGAATCAGAATATTGCTTATATCCAAAAACAACTTAGTATGATTTGGTACATAGATTATTAGATACCAAAACGGGCTGCCAAGGAATTTTGGCACAAATTCATGGGAATTGTAAAAATAAAGCAACATACCTGACAAAGTTCCACAGCACTGGAAAAATTAAGTGTTCTTGAGCACTGAGAGCAAAGGGCAAAGATTTCCGGGCTTTCTAATGTGTGGCTTCTCTTACCATCACATCCCTTCCTTTCTAATGCTGATATTTAAAAAACCCAAATGTTTTCACAGGACACATTTTGCCCAAAAGTCCACAGTAGCAGCACTGCTTGTTAAGACTACCCCTTGCTCTCAGTACAGGTTGTTTTCTTACATATTCTCTGCACCCAAGATGTTAATAAGAAAAAAAATTAAAAGCCCCACCCAATCAAAATAAAATTTTCAAAAAAGCACACCCACACATGCAGGATGCCAAGACAAGATCAATCCTCTTGCAATTATTTGATTTTTAAATTCAGAACCAGATATGGGCAACTTAGCAATCGTAATTTTTCATATCCAACTTCTAATCCTTTAAATGATTATTCTTCCCACATGCAACACACTGAAAAACAATTGCAGAGCTCTGAGGAAAGCCAGCACCTGCAGGAAAGGGTTTAATCTGGCAACTGCTGGTGTTGTTGAGTTATTCATCACATAAATCTCTTATTAAGTCCCACCTCTTTCCTGTAGCTCTAACCGTTGGAGTTTGAGAAAACAGACCTCGTTTCATGCTAAACTCCCACCACCAAGCAGCTGAATCTCCTACATTACTTAGGATACTGTTCGTGAGAGCAGACTTCACATGGAGTCATGCAACATCCTGTTCCAAGCCAAATGCCCCAGATGGGATATGTTTCACTGCTGCCTCCCCCTCCCCAGCCCATTTAAGCTTGTTCTTTTTTCTTTGAAAGCATTTATCCCAAACTGATGCTGTAACAGCATGCTAAAACTGACCTTTTCAGAAAAAGAACACACAACCCAAAACTTACTTAAAAACCAAGTCTTTACTACAAAAAGAAAAAAATCCACACCACTTAAATTATCAAAATATTTGCATTAGCTGACCAATTAGCAAAACTATGCATATAAGAAAATAAATTACTCGATGCAGCTCTATACTGCAGAAAAATCTGCCTTGTTTTAGATAGTTTACTGATCATTTAGAAGCTTAACATTGTCACGCACGTTACTAATCTAATGGAAGTTCTCATCGACATAACAAGGAAAAAACTGTCTAGGCTGCTGATCAGTCTGAATGCTGGCAATTTCTCAAACATCTGCTAAAGGTCAGATTTCCACTGCATGGAACCAATCAATGAAGCTACACAACACTCCCAGCGCCATTGGAAGTGCCAAACAAAGACCACTGTTTTACATAAGCAAAGAAACTCAGCCTGAAATCTTCCAAAACACTACCAGCAAAGTCCTCGCTCCCGTCGCCACGCAGCACTTGCCTACCTGGCAGTGGCTGTAAAGATTTATTCTAGTTTGGGTTTTTAGAGCAGAAACCCAGTTACTTAATGCTAGACCATTTCTCTACATTGTTAAATAGTGGGCAGCTGATACCACATACAGGGAAACTTTACAGAGGGGGAAAAAATGAGTGGATCTTCAACAAAAGGGGGTTTTGTTTAAATGTTAATCATCATAAAAACAAAGCTTCAGAAAACTGAATATTGAAATATTTGGTGCCTTTATTTCAACTCTGTGACTTCAACAAAACCCCGCCCCTACTGAGTTCTAAAAAACAAATCTTAAGAGTCAAAAAACAGCCTGAAATAATAACATGCTGCCCTAAAATCCTTACTAAGCAACCTCAGAAATATAATCCCAATATCCAAACAGATTAGGGAATTGTTGGCTCCTGCTAAAATCAACATGCTCTATATTTCAACAGCTTATCACATGTCATAAAACCAGCGCTTTACCAAGAGTCCACACAGAAGGAATAAATGATCAATTCCAATGCTGCTGAAAAGCTGAGCTTGTTCTATTTTTACACATAAAACCTTATTTTATATAATCTGGCATCGATTTACAAGAGCCTTCTGCACACAGAAGAGAAGGACTAATAACAGAGCAATCTGATGGAACTCAGGAATTATTTTATGTTAATTGTGTGACACTAAGTGAACCTCAAACTACAATTTCAGGCTTATGTTATAAACGGAGCCCCACAGTGCTCCCAGCTTGCTCCAGGTCCCTGGCCAAGGGTCAGAGGAGGGGTGGCGCTGTGTGGAAGGAGGGGGCTGTACAGCACACTCATGCAGTGGGCACGGGACACTCATCCCAGCAAGGCCTGGCTCACTGCAAAGGGGTGGTTCGTGACACAAGCACAGGCTGCTTCTACAGGTACCTACCAAAAAGTTGTAATGACATGATAAAAATTGGTATTATCCATGACACAAAAATAAAATTACTAAAATTGAATTTAAATACATCTCTCAAAGACTCTTTGTTGGTTGGACTGGTTTGAGGGGTTTTTTTGTGTTTTTTTTTTTAATTACTTTGTTAAAGCTGAACAGCACTAGGACTATGGGATATTTCAAGGACAGTTATTTCTCTGTACTAGTTCCACTCAGTCTTTGAAAATGCCTTCATCTCCTTTGAGCAACCTTTTTTCCCCGATTGTTTCTTTTCTCATCTAGCTGTCAAATGTCTGGGCTGATCCCATTTTTGTGGGACACTTAGGGGTACCGAGTTTTGTTACACTTCAAAAAAAGTGAAGTGTAAGAAAAAGAAAGAAAGAAAGAAAGAGGCCCCAGAAAGCCCTATCAGTATCCAGCTGTCTCCTAACTTTCAACCATTCAACCAACTCTCCATTCAAGGGAAGCCAAGAAAATGAACAAACATCTGTATGAGATGCTTCAGGGAAGAGCACAATGACCAATAAAAGTTTCTGTCATGCTCAATGTTTCTTTCAGCGTGTCTGTACAAGTTGCCCCTGCAAAGCGTTTTAAATTATGTTTAGAAGCAGCATTATTGCCTATAAGGGAGTAAGTAGCAACACACATTCAAACAGCAATTCACTAGAAGGATCATAGATCAATGACAGCTTGCGGTATTTGGGTGCATTTACATGCAAACATTATCAACGGCATTAACATACATGAGCACAGACTTTATTTAAACAAATACCCTGTTCAAGAAGTCATCCTGCCAGATGTGAATACAGAATATATATGTATATAAACCCAAATTACTTACATTAGTTCACATCTCCACATGTGTGTGGTATTGGTCTGGCATTCCTACTGCACTTTTACAAAAGGCAGGACTAAGTAATGTTTAACTCTCACTACTGAAATGAGAACGTATTACAAACAGTCAGCGGGATTTACTTCTGGGAAAGATAACAAAGAGGGTTAATTTCTCCAGGTCTACCTTCAAGAGGATGCCATTTCCAGGGACTTTTTGTGGACATATTAACATCACAAAGCAGTACATTGAGGCAGCAAGTGCCCCTAATACCCGATAAAGTGCCCATGCAGAGTGAACCTACACCACCTTTACTGACTGAGGGTTCAGCCTGGACATTCTCCAGCTAGTGAGGAGGAAGAGGGATGTTCGAGGCGAGCTAGAAGGTCTGCAAAGGCCAGTTTTATGAGGGCAGGCCAAGTGCAAAAGCATTTACTTTGAACTCCCTCCGTGTTACCGTGGCTACGACAGCTCAAACACATCTGCCCTGCACTGCAGAGCACACACAGACCTGACAGCTTGCTCTGCTTTACTCTAATGCCAGTCACTCATGCTGCTTTTAGGGAATCCACTGAGAAGCAAATTATTTAAGCAGTCGGTAACAACCCTCAGCGACACACCTGAGTCACAGTGTAACCTTGCACCTCAATTGCCCAAAAAGCTAGCTGCCCAAATGCGGCTTCCACTGGAGCTGTAGGGTGAATGACTAACCCAAGAAAAGCACAAGTAGGTCACCATTAGATAGTCACTATCCCAGCTTCAAAGAGTTGGGAAGGAGTTCAGTACTTAAACCTTAGATTTAAAGCTTCTCGTCCTGCATAACTATGGTTATCCCCTACAGAATTAAAGCATTTATTCATTCTGTACTGAATGGTTTTTTTTAAAAAAAGAATTCTCAAAAGTTCACTAGTTCAAAGGATGTAAAAACTTCTTTAAATACGTGCTACCAGAATTGCTCCCCAAATCATCTACATACATGTATATTTAAAAGATTAGGATCCTAAAGTTTATTTAGCGAAAGAGAGAAAAATCTAAATGTAGCAGCAATTTTCTCCCATGACTCTTCAGAGAATGAAGAATAATGCTCTCCAGAGAACCTCTCAAAACAATTGCCCTTTTTCCACAACAGCTGCCATTTACTTACACTCTCAGAAGGACGGATGCCATGGGCTGCCTCTCAGCAAAGAATAACTGTTACCTCCCTTTCATCCTTTCTCAAAGTCATCCTCCATATCCCTGCAGATAGGAAGCCACTTTCTCCCCTGGGGGCAATTGGCTTCACTCCCAGTAGTGAAAACAGAAGGCAAGTAGTGGCCATCTTTGTTCAGGCAGTTGTGGCTTCAGCCAGACTGAAAAATGAGAAGTTGCAGCACAATGGAGGGAAATGCACTTTTAGGATCCTTCTGCTAAAAAGTGATCTCAGTCCTAAACATCCTCGGACCTGCTGCATCTCAACTGGCCAACGAGATGGACACACAGAAGGAGGAAACAGATATGTATTTGAAGTGTGAAAAAAATTCAGGAGTGCACAAAATACCAGGAGTGAAAACAAACTGCAGGTCTTGTTTCCCTGAGTCAGTGAGGCGAAGCAGCTGTAAATCTGTCTAAACCAGCTCTGCATTCTCCAGTTGCTTCGTAGCTCCAAAATGTATAAAACAGCTATCACATGCCAGTCAATTTGACCCTCCGATTGTTAGAAGTCTACTTTGTTTAACACAGATTCACTCTTTAGGGATTTTCTTTTGTATGAACTGGGTAAGAACACTGCCTACATGGAGTGTGAAAGATGGGTCAAGCCAAAGAATTGCCAGGAGAGAACTGCATAAAGGCTGAGTCAAGTCACTCATTTAGAATCAAAGGGAGCATTTCACTGGGGGAAGGCTGGGGGTTGGGGAAACACTGACACATGGACGACAGGACAAAGACTTACAAAACAACCTTTAGAAGTGTAAGATGTTATTAATTCTGCTTACCGTGATTAACTGCGCTGTCAGGTAAATGCAGGCAACAGACACAGCCATCATTTTCCTCAAAATTTTCTGTTAAAAATTGCTGTGCAATAGCCTGTTTCAAATACTACTCGGAAGTTTATGGTTTTACTGCTCCAGTTGTCTGGGTGATGATTACATTCTTGTCCTATCCTAAAATACCAACCAAATTCTCTACCCTAACTTAGAAGTCCTTAAGATTTCACTGCAAAGCATTAACAGTACGGAGTGTGGCAGGTACGATTATTCTGCTGAGTTGACAGCATTACCACTTTTTGACATCCTAGCACTTCATTTTGTAGTCTCTATCTTTAATTACATTCGTACTGTTTTGTCTTCTTTGTTATTCCAGTGCAAAACGTAATTAAAGATAAAGACTGCGATATGATACTCTTAACTAGAGCTGCCAAGATGCTTTTATCTCAGAGATGCCTACAGGGTTTTTGCACTTTAGTTTCGTACCTTCAAAATTTTGGGAAGCATGCTAGGCAGCCAGCTAATTTCATGGGGTTTGTTTCATTAAATATTCTTGCACATAACTCTTGCAATACTCCCTCCTCTCCCCACTTGCAAGGATGTGAATACTCAGTTATAAGAAAGCTTAATTGAAGTATCAAAAAGGAATCAATTTAGAAAGCATAATTACACCCTGATCTATGAGCACACAAACACTTAGATTTCCAGTTAAACTGTCAGCAAAGGCAGCAGTCTGTAAAGTTAATCAAGCATGTCATATAAAGTAACAATTAGACCAATTTACTCCTTCACAAGACAAAGGAGCAAAATGGGCAAGAAAAAAGGAACAGAAGCCAAAGTCACCGAACTTCCAAGGGAAGTAAGGCAAAGTCCGCCCTGCATGTCCAACAGCCAGGCAGAATCCAGACAGCAGAACACGCACTTGCAACATTAACACCAACAGGTACAGCCAGAACTGCTACCGTAGACGTGGTGCCTTCTATTTCACGGGAAATAAATGGGATTAGTGTAACATCACCTGCTTACACAGATCAGGAAATTAAATTATCACTTCATACGGCTTACATGAAACAACGAATGTATTATTACAACATATGCAAAAATGCAATAAACCCATGAAACACAGGGAAAAGGTCTTACCAGGCCCAAGCTTGCAAACACCAGATCTCATCACTGCTCTGGACTCATTATGTGACCAATAACTCACAGACTCTGCAAAGTCAATACCTCGTGCAAGTGACAAGTTAGCAACATCTGAGAGGTTCAACATTGCTGACAAGCACTCTAGTTCTGGCTGTGGTATGACCAAACAATATTCATGCCTTTACGACACTTCTTGACTAAGTGCAACTTATTCTCATTGTACTCAATTACACACACAACCTATAAGAGATCAACTCTAAGAATTAGAGATACACCCCTTGCAACCTAGTGGCTGAAGGAACGTAGAGGTCTCATACCCACTCTCACAGACTGAAAGAGCAACCAGTGATGGAACAGCTACTTACTTGTACAGCTCTTAAGTTCTTCCACTTGAGAGTTTCATCACCAGAAAACTGAGGAGAAGCACCCAAACACCACCAAGATACTCTGTACTGTTCATTCTGTACCTCTGCAGTACCTCACTGTTTTCGGTACAGTGACAATTGCCCTATGCTAGAAACACAAGCATATTCAGGATTGTTTGACAGGCAGGGAAGAGTACTGCAATTACCAAATCTGACAAGAAGGTTCACTTTATTCTTACCTCCCAGAATTAGCATCTTTCCATATTTCTTTACGTACCCAGGCAGCATATAGTTATTTCTCAGAATAGCATCCCATAAACCTACAAATTGCAATCATCAATTTCTCATTGAATACATTTCTCAGCTAGCCTGACAGTACAATTTCACTGAAGAAATGAGCTGAGACAAAAGAGCATCATATGGTCAGCTAAATCTGAATGCATGGAGTTAAAAGAAAAAAGAAACAAGCCCCAAGAATTAGCACTTGAAGGTTTTTTCTAGGGAGCCTTACCCTGATGTTTCCAGATCTACCTTGCCAAATAGCATTCAACACTTAACAGAAATATAGGCATGGATGTAAATACTAAGGTGTACCATCGGCAACAATGACTGATACCTCAGAGGGTTTGCCTGTTTTGTGTTTGTTGCATAGCTCAAGCCTGGCAAGCAGTATGGACAAATTCCAAGTCATTACTTCTTACAAAAATCCAATTATATATTTACATTTTCCTTCCACCTCCAAGAGACAGCATCAAAGACCTAACAAAAACAGTAGCCTATGAAGGGGAAATTGTGCTCATTTAGTAACTGTTTCGTCTCTTATTTCAGTTGATGCTGCTATAATTTGAAAGGTGATTTTGTGATCCCCTGACAGCAGAGACTTCACCAATGATGAACAGATTTCACAAAGACTGCAATTCTGATTTGCTGTAACATATCCTGAAGTCTTTCATGATGTTTCAATGATAAAACCTGAATTTCTATATCATTTTTACTCCACAAAATATAAAGAAAATTTGTGGTAGTGTGATTTTGAATCACAGTTACATGGGTGCAGATATTTAAAAAAAAAAAAAATCTTAATTACAGTCTCTACATCACATACATCAACTGCTCCAGGACCTAAATCTTGCTTCACTGTTACTAACAGAGGCTTGTACAGGGCACATGTTCCACATCACTCACTGCTTTCTTACAGTTTCTATTTGCATTTTTTAGAACTTTTTCTTTTCCCCTCAGAAGCAGAAAACAACTGTGGGGTTTGTTATGTTCCCAAATATACTTCCATTGTATTACTCCAAATTCCCTATGGAGTTGCCAAACTGAGTTTCCTCCCACAACACACTCCAGTCTTTTACCCCCACAACACTGTCCTGTAGCTTTACTCAGCCTGGACGCTGGGGGTGTGACAGTACATGGGGTGACTTAAGCACATACAGGACTGCACAACTGCTCTGTGACCAAATTAAATCATCACCTGCTGAGTTCCCTGTGCCTTTGTATGCCAAGTGTTAATTTGGGCTCCTGTCCACTTACTGAACATCAGCTTTCATTGAATTATCTACAAAAAAAGTTGTTGTTTGTTACTATAGTTTTATACATTGTATATTTTACTGAAAATGGTCAAGGGATTCAAATATCAATGAGAGGGAGCAGAAAGACAAGACAAAAGCATAGAAATGCTTGAGCTTCCCTACCACTGCCACAATTTTCTTTGTGTCTGTCCTAATACCAGGATGAAAGAAAAAAAGAAAACATCCACACCCTAAATAAACGTAGTAAGGCAAACCTCTGGAAAGCTTTGCCCATGAAGGACACAGGTAGATGCACCCACCTGGAAAGTCCCACAAAATTGCCAGTAAGAGAAGCTGGGAGAGCTAGAGGAGAAGGGGCAGGGAAAGTCAATGTCTTCTTCTTTCCATTGTATTCCAGAGACTTGTCCAAATTTCTAGTTTAATCATGGAGAGATGGAATGGTTCTTATTATAGATAATATACGTAAAGCAGCAACACCAGACTACGCACTCTTAGACATCCAGCACCTAACCCACTATGCAGTCTTTACTTCCAACCATGCTACTATAAATTGAAATGCCTGCAAAAATGGAAAAGTGAAAAAAACTCAGCATTACAAGCCTAAATCCTTTCTTTTACTATATAAGCATTTCTCAGGACAGTATATGTGTTCCCTACTAACTGCCTCCCATCCATGTTAACATTTATAGAACAGGAACGAATAGAGTTTCTCTGCATTCTTGACAAACTTTTGGCCAGATAACCAAATACTTTCAAAGAGCAGACCTTTAAAATTATGTTTCTGCCAACTGAAGGAGAAAAAAAACCTTTTCTTGTCTTCAAGAGTGTGACTATATAATTCATGTAATTAATCATTTCAAAGGGGATGTCTAAGCAGCAATAGCACATAAAAATACAGTGGAAAAACTGAATCAAAAGCTCCTGGGTGGGTGACTGTACTTGGCAGGAGAGGCACAAACTCAAAGTCCTACACCTAGAGTGGCTTTTTACAGCCTTTTAGAAAAATAAAATATAAAAAGACATCTTGTAGCAGCTAAAACACCAAACAGCTAGCTGTTACCAAGTCACCTTCGTTTATATATACACACAAAAGACAAAGACACTTCCTTCTACCCTTCAGACACACCATCCTAAAAACATTTTGAAATGGGTTAGAATGTCATCTGGGAGAGCCAGAAACCCAAGAAGTAAGGAAAACCAGCACATCTAGTAACAACCAGGCAAATTTCCTTCTGAGAAAGGAAACTTTACCTAGGAATACTGTACCTGCCCAGCAGTACTAGACACAAAAATACTACAGTAGCTCATTGATTCATCTGTGCAGAAGGATATTTTCATACAACTGGCAAGTTGGGACTTGCAGGATAATTTAGCCCTTTTGTGAGACTGCCAAAATGGCAAGAGCCAGGCATCAGATTTCATCCAACAATTAAATAGGTCAGACAGAAACTCCTGATCAACTTTGTCCCAGAGAACAAAAATATCCTTAACAGCAATAGGTTTATGATGAAAAAATGGAATTTATTATTAGGTGAAGCTAGCATTTTAAAGTTAGATCATCACTGCATTAGTCTGCAAAGTATGCTGAGAATTGAAAAGGAAGTCTAAAATAGACTCTCCTGGTAATTTCATTTTCTTGCTGCTAAGAATCAACACAGGCATACAGCAGCAGACAACAGGAACAAAATATATGCCTATGTGACTAGGAAAATATCAATGAATTCCTTTTTTTGAGTGGAAAGCATTAAATGTGCTCTGGAAAGCTCGTGCTAGAAATCAGAGCAAGCAAGCAGTAAACAGGCACAGGTTTTGCATGTGAAAGGCAAGGATTGTTTTAAGTCCATGAAACAAATGAAATCCACTGTACTTGAATGATGCATTGCTGTAAGACCATATATCCAAATGCAACTAGAAAGGACTGGATCATGCAAACATCATCAAAACAGACTCCATATAGCAAAACTGCTTTCTTTTGAAAATGCTTGCCAACACTGAGAAGGTGAGAGAAAATGCACATCTACAAGGGGAGAGCAATAAAAATAACTACTGTTTAAAGTTCATTAGGATTTTTCATTCCCTACCAATAGAACTTTGTGGATATTTGGTATAGGAACTTGTGAACAAAACTGTCTACCACATCTACTAAATAACTTCTAGGGAGCAGACCATAATTCCTTGTTAGAGCTTAAAATTCTTGTATAACAACAAAGACAGCAACAACATTATTTTACTGAAGTAAAGAATATTAATTTCAAGAGGCTTCTTCAGGTACATTCATACTACTTGTACTGAATTTACATTATCGAATTATACTTTAAAAATTACATGGAAGTGAAAGAACAGTTCTGCCGTTTCAGTAAATCACTTAAATACTGAAATAAGCATTTGTATCTGCTTCATCTCCGCCAAAAACATTCACAGCACATTATAATTACTTCAAACCTATGCTAATGTAGTAACTACAATTCCAATTATTTCATAACTACGGATCCTACTCATAATGTGTGTATGCATTCAACCCAAGTCCAGGGAATCCTCCTCACAGCCTCCATTAGGGGTCACACGAGCCCCCTTCGTGCCCTTGCGCTCCCAGGATCAAGCACAGCAGGGTCAAGGCAACCCAGCTGCCATATGGGCCCACTGCAAATAAAACTGAGCTGCATGAAGAGAGGGCAAGCTGCTGCATCGACAAGTACAGAACATTTTTAAACACAATGGTTATATTAAGTAACAGCTTTTTGCCTGAGTATCCTTCCATGTGACTCTTCCTTAGCAGCTCGGTTGTGTAGGAGATGGAAGCTGGAAATTCAGCTGAAAGATCAGAGAGCCAACTCTCATTGCATCTGTTCTCAGTACTTCCCTCAGCACATTGTTCAGCTGGCGCTTACACGAAGACCACGTAGCCTCTCCAGCCCCTCACCACAGGGACCTCACCAAAATAATCTATGAAGACAGTCTGAGACCCAGCTGAACAACTTCCAGTATACAGTGGAACATTTGTTGATATCATTCCTTGTTATGCCTCAATCTCTAATCCGCTTCAGTAGCGTGTGCCAAAAACTACTCTTTCTAGAACCAAAAGAAACAAAACAATCCAGGCATTAGGCAAACAGATCCTGCTCCACACAAACACAGCACTTCAGAAAAATCACGCTGTATCACTCTGCTTCAGCCTGACAATCTAGGGGCAGGCACTCTGGGCTGAAGAGAGGTTCTCAGACAATTTGTGAAATCTTAAGTGTGATTGCTACGCTGTCAAAAAGTAACGCTGTCACCAGAGATATCTTGCTGTACAAGGTCTGATAAACAAAACCAGTGAGGCTGTGCCAGATCTAGGGAGATTACCTGGGCGTTTAACAGACCCGTAAGAGAAGTAACACAACAGTTGAGCCAAAATCCACAACCAGCACTGAGCTCTTCTCCCACCAGAACACGGGCCTCTGTAGAAGCAGCTGATCCACTTCAGGAATTACTCATTTGAGGGGCAGCAGGCCTGGAACAGACTGTCTGTTTATGAAGCAGAGGTTCTGCCACAAAGAAGACTGGCTGATTTGTCAATCAATCCACAGACATGAAATACTTTAGGTTTGCAAAGAACCGTTCCCACACCTGGATTGCTCTGGACAAGGTATTTGTCTCCATATTCATGTAACACTGAGCTATGCAGCTGTTCCTCAGAACATCACCATTTCCCACACAGAATCTGACAGAGGGACCTTCATGTTTACAACTGGATGGTTGTTTTCACAAAAGCTCAAGTGAAAGTTAACACCCATAGATCAAGTCACTGGTAGGCAATGAAAAAGTGAATGTATTTCCAAGACAAATGTCTTCTCACTTTGTTGACCATTGGAAAGCAAACTCTCTTACACCCACCTTTTTTAAAAAAGGCTGATGCACCAATGCAACCCTTGTAAACAGTATTATGCATGCAATGACATCTATCTATCACTAGTTGTGGGTGGCTTGCAAGTGTAACAACAAATATTTTTGCATTTGCAATGTGTCCTGATATAAATCTTTCACTCTCTGGAACTCCAAGACCACAGTAGCAAATTACAGACTGGGACAGGCAGATTTGGCCTTGTAACACTGACCTGAAGGTCTCCAGGGAAAACAAATCACAAATGGCCCTGTTTTCTGAATAAGGATGATTCAGGCACCTTCATGTCAATGGATAACTGCACCCACAGACTTTGCTACCAAAAGACAGCTCATAAAATTTCATGAGCTGCTTAACCATAAGGAGCTGCAATGAGTAAAGCATTTGAGCCTTTAAACCATACCAAAGTTTCACCTGTTTTTGCACCAATTAAAAATTTGTTTGAAGGAGAGTTAATTCACTGTCACTGAGCATCTCTCGAGGAATACCAAAGTATTGCTAATTGGAAATCTATCTTTGTAATAATACCAGTATCTGCTACATCAAGAGACTGCAACATTGCTCTGGCAATTAACTGTTACCCAGAACAATCTGCCAAAGTTTGCTATCAAGCTCCCTGTTGGTTTGACAAAGGAATCACTGAATGTTTCCCCAGGGAATTTTGATAGTACAGCTTAATAATAAACTGTTCTGCCTGGAAAGAGGTGAGGGGGGAGGGTAAACAAGACAAAAAAATTATTGACATCCATTTGCCTATGAGATCAAGCTTCTTATGCACTGTTGTTTTAATTTCTAATTGCCATGACTGCTACAGAGAACTGGAGAGTACTGTAAAGATACTCAACCCCCTTGGAAGGTATCCAATTTATGTGGCTAGCATGGTTTGATGATGTGGAAACAGAAGATAATGTGGCCCACAGATCTTTGGCAGGCTATAAAATATCATCTTTCATCATAAAATTACTCTATTTTAAGCGGATGATTGAAAGGTACTAATAAGGCATTTGGGTTGATCTCTACTGCTGTGGAGAGAACTGCAGGATTTCTAAAAGAATTTAAAGACTCTTGGCTCCTTATCATAGTTCTCCAAAGTCTTCTGCTTACAGTTACATACCTAGCACAGCAGCCATCTGCATACTGAGACCTCTGTTGGGACAGGGCTAAGACACAACTTTGATTAACCACCCATTTTACTCCACTAATAACATTCCTCTTACTGGGACCATAGTGGAGAACAAATGAATAAAGTCCTGGATTACCAATTAACTTTGAGGGAACCATAAAAAACCTGCTTTGGAAGCTACAGGCAGATATCTGGTTTAAGACCTATAAAAACAAGAGGCATTTAAAGATCCTTTCTCCCAAAAGAGCATCAAGGAAAATAAAGATCTCAGGCAAGGTTTTATTCTGAGTCACTTAGCTACACAGTTGCTACTCTAGTTCTGCACTGAGGCACAGCACTGTAAACTTAAAATCAGCAGGCTTTTCCCTCCCTTTTCATTAACCTGTCTTCAGTGCTGCTTCTTTCCATCTCATTCCTTACATCCAAACTGCATGAATATAAATTTCCCCAGATTTTCTACTGCCACACAATTGCCTCATGTCAAAAACCTTCAGTCAGCAAACACTACAAGCCTTGTGCTGCCTGACACCTAACAAAAGCACTGCTAAAGGTAGAGGCCTAGTCAGAAGAGCAGATTACTTCTTTTCCACAAATCAAAAAAAGAGATATTGAGAACTGTGGTACCAATTAAAGCTACTCAAAGAAAAAAAAGCAGCTGCATGCCCTGCTGCTGAATGAAGGTGGTTTAGATTAGGGCATGTCAAGTTAATGCACTGCAAATAACTAGTAAGCACTCTCTTGCTGACAATTCCAAACACTGACGTCTGCAACATCAAAGCACATGAGAGAATCCTGTTCTCTTTATCTTAGTCAATACAAGATGCAACTTGCAATTACAAGGTCTTTTCTTCCTTTGTCCTTGGGACAGGATTCGTAACAGTGAAGGTTGGTCATATCTTCTGAAGGCAAAGAGAATCATTGATTATAACAAAACTGATCATAAATGGCATCCATCAAAGCCATCAAACCACTGGTCACAGCATCCTTCATACAGAACATTTTGAAGCTCCTGAAAGTCCTTCTGTTTCACTAAGCTGGAATGGACATGCTGGTTATAGGTATTTGGGTTCAAGTTAAATAGGTTTTCTGTGACTATCTGAATTCTTTCATTTCTATTCCCCTTTGAGGTACCTTACTACAAAAAGCTCCCTTACCTTCTGCATATGTTCCCATAGGAATCCACCTCTGAGCTCTGAGAATCCTAACGCAGAGATGGAGTCCTGCTAAGCAACAGGAACAGTCTATAAAACCTCAGTGAGGGAACTGGCTAGACCTTACTATTTTTTAAACTAAGTGGCTCCCAAATGTTCTGAACCACTGACAACCGTCACTGTATCTTCCACAGAACACCTTAATAAATTTTAGATGATTTTTCAAACAGAGAGGCAATGAGGTTTTGCAGACATCTTGTTGCTTTCTTGGGACCCACCAGTGACACAGATCTCTCTTCTAAACAGAAAATGCCAGATCACTACACTGCCACACACAGACAGCCATTTCATTCTAGTTGTTCACATAAAACTACATGAACACCACCCCCTGTTTGCAGGAACAAACCTTCCCAATACCAGGCACAATGGGTTCACTCCAACCCTCTGCCCAAGCACTGTAGAACATACTGACAGTTTAAAGTGAACAGCACAACGACATGAAGGCTCCCCATGCAATCCCTTATGTGTACTGTTGGTGAAATCTTGCCAAACCTCCCATGCACAGGGTGTCTACCACTAAACTATGCATTGCTTTCAGATATAAGAACAAAAATACTGGGGGAAAAAAACCCAAACCCCCACATCTTTCCACTTGAATTAGTTTTCAAAAGGCAAACAGGGAACTACACCAGTCACCCGAACACTAACATGGAAGTTATGACCAACTGGTTCCAATGTTTTGGAAAGGCCTTCTCTTCACATTGCTTTTGACATTTTTATTAGTAGAAAAATCTTCTAACTGAAAATACAAACGAAATTTGTAGAACTGTTGTTGCAACTGAAAACATAAGGTTTTTTTCTTTAGAACACACTACGAATAGTCATTTCCAAAGTCTTATTGATGGCTCAATTATAGTTTATGTTGTCATGCATTTGGCATGACAGTATCGCCCATTCACTGCTATGTGAAGAGTTCAGGCCTTTGTGTCTCCAGGCCTTCAAGGAGATTGCTGAAGCAAATTCAAACTGAAGCAATAACAGGCAAGCAGAGGTAAAGAAAAAGAACGTATCGGCCAAGCAATTTGGGCGATTTTATTCAATCAGCAAAAAAGGAAAAGGTGTGGCCAAATAAAGCATTTACCATTGCTCCAATTCAGCGTTCTGTTGTCTTGTTTGTTTCTCAACTACAAGACATTAAAATTGTCTTTTTCAGGTATGTGGCATCTCAAATTATCCTTAAAACAAAACCAAATCACTTTTGCAGACTTCCTCTTGTGAAAGAAAAAAAACCCACCAAAACAAAAAAACAAGAGGTAGTCTCAAATTTTGTATTTATTTGTATTTGTGATTTACAAGTCTGAGATAAGGATTACGCTGGAAATTGAGATTTCTTCCCTGAAACAGTCTTTCTAAAGACTTTTCTAAAGTTACACACGTGATTTCCCCTCCTCCTGCCCTTTCCTCCCCCCACCATGTCTTGAGAACTGCCTGAAGGCAAATATAATTGGAACCTTGCACTTACTGCAGACATGTCATGAACAAGAACATAATCCAGGGTCAGCAGCAGGCTAAAGCCAGCACAGTGCACTGCCCTGCAAGAGGAGCAGTGTGGGGATGATAAGCACACCTACAGCCAAGGCAAGCCTAATACATCTGAGAGAGGGCAGCTCGCACTGTTCTCCAGAAATCTGCTCAGACCATCCACACAACAGCCCTGACAGCTCTGAAAGCAATTGTACCTATTCCCCCACTCCCAGTTAAGAGGGCAAAACATAAGGTCCTAAGGATTGAGGGGGAGGGAAGGCTGAAAGCAAGGATCTGCTTACAGACAGAGAAGAATATCATTAACTATTAATAACAAAAAGGCTGCAATGCAGACAGCTTGAAATCTGGTACAGCTTACTAAATCACAACTGCATGAGACCATTACACTACGGTGTACCAGTAATAGCTCCACAGTTCCTTTTCAGTGAGAAATTTATACATTTATATGAAGACCACACAGCACATGTTTCCAGCAATGCAGCACTCATGATGAGAGCTGTTTGAAAATTCAGAAATATTTCTAGTTATACATTCATGTGAGAAGTAGGTTCTTCTGAAACAGGATGTTTTATGCCTGACAATTTACAGACAATATTCAATAAAGCAGAAGTGCAGATCTTATTCCGTCTGCAGTAACATCAAGGAGGGAGATGAACTGCAAGTCATACATACCTAACAAAATTCCTTCACTAGGAAAAAAATATTACATTTCCTCTGAAAAGAGCCCTGTGAAAGACAGCCTCTTATGCCAAGACAGTGCTTCCAACATTTTTTGCACCTCACTTCAGAAATCTGGCCATCAGTAAGAAGTTCATATTATAATTAATTAGCAAGGCACAGCAGAGAATTTTACTGAGTACCAAAAATAGGGGATGGGAGTGGTTTGGTTTTTTGACTGAGATTTTAGGTTTGGGGTTTGTTTCACTTTCAGTATATTAGTGGCTTAGGTGGAACCCTCTACTCACATCTAAGCAAATCATTTAAGCTGATCCTACAAAGGACAACAAAAGGCTAAAGGAAAACAGGGGAGAAGGGCTGGATCACAGTAGTGCTATTGTCAGAATATAGGATAGGTAATGCCAGGCATCTCAGAGCTGTGAGATGAGGAAAGAGCAAACAGGGATAAAAATGCCAGTGCTGACACAAAGTGAGGGTATTCTGGGAAGGAGAGCTGCAGCCCCTTCAGGGCTCCTGTTCCCCCACTGCCCTCACCACGTCCCTCCTGCAGCTGGTGCACAGCACTGGAGTTGTGGATCTTGTTCCCCTGCTGCCACGCCACTCACAGGCTCCACAGAGCCAGAAGGAGTCAGGAGCCCAGCCCCAGTGCTGGACCTCCTTTCTCAAGGCTTTCTGCTTTCTCTCAGATCACAGCTGGCCCTGGTCTGTCAAGACTCTCAAACAGGGGAGAAAGCTGTCCATGCACTCGGGTGTTTGCATAAAGATCAAAAATAACAAAGTAAAGAATGACTGACAGAAGATTTTTAGTGACGATCTTAAGTTCACAAATAATTCAGAAATTTGCAGCATGGTTTCAAAGCAATCCGTGCAAGAAATACTTTGAAAAAAAAAAAGAAATAAAATACATCCCGTAAACCAACTATAAGAATATCCAGAGCCATAACAAGAAATGTCAGGATGGAAAGCCAATCAGGACAGTTCTACAGCAAAAACTGCAGATAGTAGGAGGGTGGTCCAATTCCCAGAAAGAAGTGGAACTGGGAAGATAATAAATCTGGAGTCACAACCACATCAAAAGAACACTGCATGTGCTTAAGTGTTAACTTGTGCCTTTCTAGTATTTAATTTTATTTGGGGATTTGAATGTAGAAATTCACCGTCTCTGAGAGTAAAAGTAATAACCCTGGGAAAATGTACACAAATATATAAACATCCCCCTCCAAGAGAAAACAAGCTAGCAAACAAAAAAGACACCTCCTTTCTCAGGCCTAAGAAACCAGCATAGTTCACTATCGTTTCTTCTTCTAGAAGCAAAACTGGCAACTTCAAAGTGTTTGGGATAGTATTATTTTTTTCCCCCCTTACACTTGGAGTTAAGCACACTGGTAACATTCCCACTGAGTTTGGAACTCATGAGAAACCCAAAGCTCAACTTTCACAGACACAGGAGACCAAAAGACATCAATGATTTATAGCACCTTTGCCATAGCAAGAGACAGTGGATACCTACTCCTTTAATGAAACTTTGGAGAACATCAGAAACTGAAAACAAAGTTATTTTATCCAACATTTTTGAGACTGAAGCTAAAGTACTGCATCTATTCATGTTTTTTACAAAAGGCTAAATAAACAAAAGTGGAGAATGATGCAGAAGAGTGCTGAAAAGTTAACTGAAATTAGGCAGGAAAATCTGCTTAGCATCATATAATCAAATTACTAACAAAGAGAGAAAAACATGTCTCCAACTTGCAAATATTACAAGGATACAGTTCACAGAAAAACACCACATAGCAGTAGGCTACTATGAGAAAGTCACATCTGGGGCTCCTTTAGAATTTTCTTTTATTTTTATTTTTCTTATTTGTGCTCTCTGCCTAAAACCGTGAGTAAATATTTCTTGTCAACATTAAAATGTCTGCACAGTCAGCAGTCCCCAAGTTTTTATACAGAGAGATAAATATACTCTTATATAGACAGACAAACTTCTTTGGTATGTGAGCCTCTTTTCCTTTACTATTTATGAAGGCAAAGTATATTTGCATGACCCAAACAAATCATCAGCTGAGAAGACAGTGATAATGCTGTCTGCGCTGCCAGGATCTGAGACTTTTTCAAAAAAGCATCTTTACACAACAAAAACCTAATGCCACACCAGACAGCTCTTCATTAGCGGAATGCTAATAAATTGATATCCCCAAGTAATTAATTATGCAGACTCTGGGCAACAGGAAGTCTCACAACAAACACACACATTCAATTTTCATAAAGTTGCTCTGCCCCACCCGGCCTACGAGCTCCAGTTTGGGACAGACAGTGCCAGAACAACTGAGAAAACGAGTTTCTTTCTGATAGGCTGCAAATCTGTTCTATTAGTTCTCAGCTACTCCAAGCACAGTTGGCTTTGAAAACCAAGCCAAGCACTAGCAACCGTCATTGATGCTTTGCATCTTTCTAAAAGCTCTGTACTTCAACAAAATGTGCCACGTTATTCACTCGAAAATTTACCTCCTTCTCTTTTGTATTAAAAGCCTGCCTCCAGACAGCCCTGGAGGATCCCAAGATCTCATGGACTTGTCAGTCTGTTAATCACAAGGCTTCTCCTCAAGCAGATTCACAGAAACAACAGAGATTTGGTATCAGGTGGCAGAGCAGTGAGAGGGGAATCACAGGATTTTAAATTCACCCTGTTGTGCTTCTCAATAGGAAACACAATGGTATTCTATCAACAATGATTAAACACTAACAAAGGACAATGGATTCACTACTCAGAACCATCAAATCAAGCCTAAATGCTTTTTCTGGAAAATATGCTTGCATTAAATGGATTTTGAAAACCCAGCAAGACACTCTACAATAAAGCTTCATAGCCTCAATTATTCAAGAGATGGTTATTACTAGATTACCTAAATGGATTACTTTTATTGCCAAGAATCCCAAACAGTATATGGCTCAGAATTTCACTGTGCTGTACACTGCACTGAGAAGTAAGCAGCCATTTCTAATGTAAGAAACCTAGATTTTCCCTTTTATGATTAGTTTCATCAATAAACCAGAACAGAATCCACCAGCAAGTGCCAATTACATGGGATCTGCAGCTGCCTTGCATCTGCAGTGCAGCACTTCATTTGCCTAAGTAAACTCAAGAGTTTTGATACTTAACTGGCAACAGATTTATTAGCCCAGAGCGCCACATTAGCAAAACTACCCCTGAAAGAAAGGTAGGCAAAGATCAGCTAGGAAAACATTAGACACAAGTTGGACAGAGTGATCTGTGAACACAAATACAAGCAATATCTGAGCATTCAAACCCACAAGGGCAACCTCCAGTTTGTCAGGATTCTCAGCCGGTGCATGATAACTGGTTAAACTGTGAGCAGGACTGACAGGGAATAAACAGGTTATTATTTAGCACAGATGATCACAAATCAGTTTATGTTTCTGGTTTTGAGGGTTCTCTTTCACACAACATACTAAACTGGCTTCTGTCTCAATGCTTAGCAGCCACATTAGTGCCAGACAATGACTTGCCAGCACATCTAATGCTACCAACAGTAAACACATTCTGCAACACTGACATCAAAATCCTGGAATCTTGCACCTGCACTTCGCAGAATGTAACATTCCTCATCCAAAGCACTATGTGCCTAATGAAAGCTAAGAAGCCGCAGTAACAGTGGAGCTCATTAAAGAGACATTTACAAAGGACTGAAATATCCATCTGCCAGAGCAAGACATCCACTCAGAAAATAACCATCTCTGCTCTCTCTGCCCTGATCCACAAGAGAAACCTACAAAACATTCTGAAAAATAATGAGTCTAGGAACAAACTTCACTAAACACCAAAAATCATAAACTCAGTAGTGTCATAAACCCAGTAATTTTACTCCACTCTTGATGTTCCAAACAAACTATTTTTTTTAACTCTCCCTGAAAAATAAACTTATATTAGCACTTCTTTCACTCCCTCTTCCTATCCCCTCCTCCCCACTGCTTCCATTTCAAAGACACAGATGCTGAACAGCATACCTAGTTTTTACCCACCACCTACACCAAAACATTTCATAATGGTTTCTCTACCTTTGAAACTTGGTTTGCCTACGTTCTAACACAGTCATATAATAATGTCCATCTCGAGGGCTCCCATTTTTCTTAACACGTTTGCTAAATCTAGATTACCTGTCTTCTCAGTTGCCTTTTTAACAGCCAGCCAACTATATACACACATACCACAGAGGGCACAAAAGCTGCAGGTTCATGAAGGTCTACCTTATGAAGGTGGGCTCCCTCCCATCACAGCAGTACAAAGCACAAAAACTTAACCAATTCCCTGGGCAGGGAATTGAAGAAAAGTAGATGCTGGCTTTAGTTACAGAACTAACTTTTGCTCTCACTCACGGTTCAGCACATTGACCTCCAGGGACCAAGATGCTGCAACAGAACTTACCCATACATGCAATTCCCCTGACTGCTCTTTGCCAAAGACCTGATAACCATCACAAGTACAGTTCATCACCTTCTGGGTCTGCCTTGTTTACTGAAGGATATTTCAGATGTTCTTCCTCCAAATCTGTAACCAAACTGATTTTCTTTATTTAAGCACAGTGAACGATTGAGAAGTAAGTCTGTCTGTTTTAACATCTTTTAGTGATACTTAAGGCTACCTTGATTTTATCAGGCACACCCATTTTCAGGACTCAGTCAGAATCTTTGAATTATTACAACCCACACTTGTGAGTGGGAGCTGAAAATGTGGAGGGGAAAAAAAAAAAAAAAATCTTTTACAAGCAGTCCTGTAGGCTTAATTAAAAACAAAGAAGCCAAAAAAAGCAAAGGGAAAAAAAACACAAGGGATGACAGAGTCACTGGCTTTACAGCACTCAAATTCCTTGCCAAGACACAAAATTCTTTCTGTTCCTGCCTATTTTCCCTAGACACCTCCACCTCCTCTTTCCCATTAAACTAAACCAATATGTTCACACAGTTAACCGTTCCAATAACTTGGTCAATATAAAATATTCATAGTAGCTCCAAATCTATCAAATTAGAATGATTATTCCCTCCCCATTCAAGAGGCATAAAACCTCAGAGGACTGCAAGCACACCGATGCTGCTTCTTCCCCTACCAACTCCATGAGGTTGTCCTCTTGTGGAAGCATTAAGAACTCAATCATGAGGGCATTTAATGACAGCACAGGCCAGATTTCACCATGTTTTACCACTTTCGCAGGTTGGAGATGTTAAAACAAGAAGGTGTCACAAACCCTACTTAACACCTAAAATTTTGTTAGGCAAAACTGAATGAATACAAATCAGAACATATGGAGCACTTCTTCTGTCTTTCTTGATGCAACCCACAGAAGTGATTAGCTTGGCTTGTGACCAATTTGACATCTTGACAAATCAGTCAGTTCCTCACAGAAAAAGGATCTCAACTATTACACGTTTAGGCAAACCAGGTTAATTTGATTATTACTCAACTCCTCTATCTCTCTCAATTATTAAAACCTCCACAATAAAGTGAAAACCAAGGGGTCTTCGCCACATCTGTAACAAAACACATCTAGCATCACAAGTGATACATGAAAAAGCCTGCTGGAAACCTGAGTTACAACCAACTCTTGCCATCAAGATGTTGATGGTGGGCCCACTAAATCATGAGAAAAAGATGTGATTCCAAAATCCTTAGGATTAAAAAGCTATTGGTAGCATTCAAACTTTGAGACCAGTACTCCCTTAAACTTTCAGTAGAAATACCTGGCTCGACTTACCACTTTCTTTCCTAGACCACAAATTATCTGCAAACAGTTCAAAAGCCACTAGTCTAATCCATATCAAAAATCATTTCCTGAGTTCATACCACAGAAACAAGACAAAAAATGCATTCTCTGTGCTGGGGGGGAAAATAAATCCAGGATGTACTTAAAACAGGAGTTGAATTAGACTACTTAGCACAGCCCTACAGTCAGGATCACAAAACCCATCAAAACTCTCTAAACGACACTAACCTGCAGTTTGCACCCTCAAGCATAATGTGCTTAAGACAGACCTTTCAGTGTTCATCCCAATATTATTTGTTTCTATCAGCTCCTCCAAGGTCCATACCATCAGACCTATATTTAAGTTCTTACTTCAGTTATTACATCATTTTTTCCTTTGAACTTCACAGGACTCTGCTCACAGTCTCTCACAATGCTGCAACACAATTGTTCAACCATATCATAACAACAGTAGCTGTCTTTTCTATACCATTTTACCTCCTTTCTCTATTCATGTCTGGGAACTGGTTTCAAAGTCTTCAGGCAGCTACAAAATGCCCAGTCCTACTTCTGATCCATAGTTAACACCTGTCACTGGCTACTTTAAAAAAAAGGGCAAGAAAGAAAGAAAAAAAATTTAAAAATCCATTTCAGTCTACTGTCTTTGGGTTTTATCCCTGGCTATCCTTTGTGTTTGACAGACATAACCAAGAAACACAAGTAGAGCCACACCTCAAACACCTCTCCTATCTCTCCTCTGCCACAGGATTTCCCAAAGGTTTGGCTGCTGTACACAAACAACAGATCATTATAACCTCATTTCAGCTGCTTGTCCTTCCAGATTTCATAAGCTCTGCAGCAGTGACAATTTTAGCTCTGTGTTTGCACAGCATCTACTACACTGAGGTCTTGGTCAAAGAGGGTCCTACAACGAAAGAGAGTTGCATGGACAAAGAAACTGTAATCTCAACCATTCCAGAGCTGGAACCTGGCACAAGTTCATCATGCAATTCACAGTCTATTTACCCCAGCACATCTCAGCCTTACCTTCAGACAGACAAAATCTCATTCACACAAGTCCACTTTTTAAGTTAATTGCCCCACAATCCTTCAGATCATCTTTGGCAAAAACACACCACTACTAAATCAATTTATTACCTACACAACCAAAGAACCAACAGACCTGTGTAACCATCTAATGCTACCAGAAGCAGCCTTTATGCCCTTTTTTCAATGGGAAATCAACAGTTTCAGTAGGTTTGATCTTCGCATAAAAAACAGAAGTTATTAGTTAGCTAACTCTATCTTATTTCCTGAGGGAAGGGAGGTTTACTGGAAGTCTTCCAATTGTGAGGCCAGGACAAGATGATTATAAGAGCCCTGAAGCACTCTGACCATAGAAAGATGCAATAAAGACAAAATAAAACACAGTTCATCAGCGGGATAGGCAGGGAACAGGAAATGCTAAACAATACTTGGTCAACGTCAGATTGAGTACTTTGCACAGGGTGAGAGAAGATTAAAAGCAGTGTCAATAATTTTGACTCATGCATCCAGAAAGAACTGTCTAATCTTCTGCTATTTATACTCACATGACAGTAAGACAACTTCTCCCTGCACAGCACTTACCATTGCCAATTTTCTCATGCTGACTACCTTGGTAGTTTGACATTTCTAAAATTAGAAGGTTAAGAAAAAGCACAGAATGCAGCAAGGTGCACGGGGATATTATTTTACAGCACTCATTTCAAAGCACCTCTACAATGGTTTTTAGTAGGAATGATACTAAGTGCTCTATGAAAATGTCTAAAGATTTCTTTGAAAATTACTTCTATACATTACAACCTGTAGCAAATTTTTTATTGTATCCTTTTCCCCAGGCATGCATTTCCCATAATCCACATATATTTTAAGTTATAAAGCACTGCAAGTTGGAACCAATGTCACAGCCTTCCAACTGCTAACCCATCTGGCATGACTGCTAAAACAGGACTATTTTCTTCCAGATTGTTAGTAAAATCTTTCATTAGAATATTGGAGTAAGTACTTCCATTTTAAATAATGTTAATAAAGCACTGGGAGATAGTTAAAAGGGCTATACAGATGCAACCACTAGAGAAACAGAAAACTATTGCAAAGCACAAATTAACACACTGCCCTTAGTCCATTGTTACTGCTCACCATAACACTCTTCACTACCACTGCAAGTGCTTTAGAACTCTAGACCCACAGAACCCACAACCTTAGCTCTCCTCTCCCCCCCCAACAATGCCAATAAAGCATAGCAGAGGTAATTCTTGCACACTCCATTGTCAAAGTACTACTGCAGCAGTTTTCAAGTTTGGTGGCAAAACAGACATATCAATTTTCTTATGAACCACCTCTAGTTTTTATCACCATAAACACCAATACTAGTAGGCAATATCTCACTACCACACAATTGTTTAAACTACTTTCTGTTTCTAGGTGTGAACATATATTATTTTTAAGCATGTTTTCCAGTCAAGTCTTCCCTATTAACTTTCAGCTACTGCCAAATTGCAGAATACATGGAAGTTTCTGTCCACACATGTATTTCTTATGAGGCTTGCAAAACAAATACCTTGCAAATCCATATACTTTACTGAAGGCCAGCTGGCTTCTTGTCTCAGCAGGCCTGCAGTTGCAATCCTCCTGCTGCCACTGCTTAGCTGACAGGCCCAATAAAGAAAGGTATGGGATATGGGTGAAGCCAACACTGATGCAGAGAAGAAAGCACCTGGTATTAATTAAAAGTAGCTCTCAGTAACACACTCGCGTATTTAAGTTAAACATCACTGTCTTCTAAGGTCCGAATGGAAAAAAACACCAACTCCTCCACTCTGAAAGAAAAGGTTAATTCTGTAGCCTCACTGGTTCAGGCAGTAAGTTCACACGGTGGAGAAACCTGGAATAGCCTGAGGGTGGATAAAACTGCAGAAACAGTTTGCACTTTACTAAACATCTGATAAACTAATCCCCCTTCAAGGTTACCTGCCTGTTTGAACTCTCATAGCTAACAGAATTCAACAGCAGCTTTAGTTAAAAATCAGCTGAAAGGGCAGCCAACCAAGCAGCACAAATTCAGAGACAATGTGAGCTCATTAGCACTGGCACACTCAGACACACTGCCCTGTGATCCACAGGTACTCCAAACCTACCCCAGTACCAGGCACCCTCTCCCTCCACCACAGTATGTCTTAGGGAAGCAGCTTCTAAGCCCCAGCTTGCCAACTCCCAGAATTGTGCTGCCGTGTTGTTCTCCACAGAACTCACACTGCCAGCCTACAGTTAGCTATCCCCAGATACCTCACAATTAAGTAGGGTTTGAGATCAGGCTTTCCATCCTATACATGCAGTCCCAAGGAAGAGCAGCACATGCCTGCTATGTTACAAATGAGTCTCTTACACTGAAGATCTGACAAGTCGATACAGCTAACTCCTGGGAAGAGAAAGAAACAAAGCAATTAAGAAGAGCCACAAAAAAAAAAAAAAGCTCAGTTCTACAACTAACCTGAAAATGCCAAACTGACAGCCTTAGGAATAAGAACTACACATGTCCCAAGCTGTGATTAATTAAACAGCAATACTAGCTTCATCTCTGTGCTCTGACTTTAAATAATCAACACTTTTTCAGATTTCATTTTTCTCAGCTTTGAGTAAAATTATCAATTCAGGTACTGAATTTAGACTTAAGTCTACAAATTTTTTAATATTTCCTTCCATAAGAGAATGGACCCAAAGGAGCCAGAACCCTCACATGAAGGCTTTTGTGAAGACAGGAGGAGCCCTCCTTTTATGAACTTACATCAGACTATTTTGGGTTTCTACATTCAAACCCACCATGGTCCTCTTCCTTTCCTTGTCTCCTCTGCTGATTGATACTCTAGTTTCTGTACATGCCTGCTTAATCTTTTCATAAGCACTGATTAAAGAAAGATGATCACAAACTGACCAAAAGATCTTCAGGAGGGAGAAAATAGAAAAAAAGTCCTTTTCCATTCTTTCCTGACTCCAAATACCAGCCAACTCAGTCCTAATATTCCCAAGGGCCATTCTGCATGTCCTTACATTGTCCTCTTCTTAACTGAAGACATACTTCTTAAAGCACAGGCCAAGACCAAAACCAGACTTCTATAAGAAAGGAAGGAAAAACACAGACATAGAACTAATCGCTTATTCCCACTGAAGCACTAAACTCTTTCAAATATACCAGTAAAAATTCCTGAATTCACAAGATCCAGGTACCTGGAAATGGGTAGCTACCATAGCATAAAACACATCTCAGAAAATCACTTGAGAAGGTATTGAATGTTGTGCTTTTAACTCAGCCAACAAACCCAAGAAACCTCTATAGACACCTCTTAAATGGAGCAAGTTGGTATCAACTGAAGAGCCCTATTAAGTTCTGCCATTATTTTAGCAGAAGAGTAACATATGGGCAAATTTAAGTTCCAAATGTGACAAAGAGAATACAAGTCAGTGAGCAATGATCAATTCTGCCATTCTATTGAAACATGAGCCATGCCCAAATGCATTTAAAAGCTAAAATTAAAAACAACTAACATCAGATAACAGAAAATCTACTGTCAAAAAATTGACAGAGGGGAAAAACATGCCAAGGTGTATACAAACATCTCATGTTACCTGGAAAAGGCGATTACTGAACTCAAAAAAATTTAGTACTGTTGGCAAGCCATGTTTCAACAGAAAGCCAAATATTTAAATTTAAAATATAAAAATCTTAACCATCCTTTATTAAAGTGATACATTGTTTCAAAATAAACAATCTGATGGAATTAGAAAGTTAGCAAATGAATAATTTTTCAAACAAAGTTTTTCATTTATATAGTCTTAGACCTGAGTCACTAAACAGAAATTTTGTAAAAAGCTGCAGGTAACAGAAGAAATAGATTAATTTAGACCACAATTTCTAAAGGAAAAAATATGCTGCAAAGTAACAAAGTACTTGAAACATTTTTTATTTATAAAAAAATGAAACGTCTTTAAATGAGTCAAAATTTATTATCGCTTTTAAAAGATGATGCATAAGGAGATAAGTACCCCATAATAGGGAAAAGGTACCTAGTAAATTGAGAAGAGGTCATGATATTATCTAAAAATAATCTCATATCACATTCTGACCTATATACAAATATTAAATATGACAGTATACAGAAGGATCAGGTGTATTTAGGACAGCACACCTGGATTAACAATTAGCAAGCCAAAAATATTTAGTTACCACCTTCAACCCTCCCAGCCTTTTTTTTTTTATAAGGTTTACTCACTGTTTAACTGTTACTAAATGGATCACCACCAAGGTTTGACCAACATCTGCATATACTAAATATAAATGCATTTGCACTTTGTTACCATGACTGAAAATAAAAATCTACTATAAACTCCAGTGGATAAATAAGTTTTTACAATTTAAAATTTATAGTGTTACTTTATTTCCTGAAAAAAAAAATCATTTAAAACTCAACTTGACAGTATTAAATTAAATGTGTCCAGAACAACCTGCAGAAAGGAAATAACGTGAAGATACACATCTTGGTGCACATAGCCATTTAAGATATGCAGTGAACTGCACACTCTGTGGAATAATCTAGTTCAAACAAGACATTTATTTGGACAGGGTCAGTAGGGACTGATAGAACAGATACCTCCTGTCTCTTGGGTTAAGAAACAGTAAAGGAAAATTGCCACATTTATAAGCTCCAGGGAAGAGCATGGAGTAGCAGAGCAGAGCCAACAAAATCCTGAGTGGCACACAAATGGCAAACAAGGGCTGACTGTGGACTTGCACCTCACAAGGCAGGGACCAAAGAGTGTCTGAAACAACAAAAGGCAACTCCGAGCACGAAGCACCGTTAAAGCCTGACCCTTCTTTGTCACAGGATGTTCAAAAGTTCACAGAGAATCAAAAAGATTTCCTACTCATTCATGTAGGAAAAATCCAGGAAGGGCTACAAAACTCAAAGACCTCTGCTGGATGAAGCCCCTGAGCTCCAAATCTCTGTAACAAAACACTGAGGAAGTACAGACATGTCCCAGAATTGTAGAGGTACGCCAGCCAAGCATCACAACAGCTCTGAAGAACACAGTACCCTGTTCCTTTCAGACTTCAACTACATTAGGCTCTCTACTACTGACCAAATGCTGACAACCAGAGCACTGTTAGCTCTTATCTCTTTATCTCACACCACGGGTCCAGAGCCCAAAACTCATTAACCCTCCCCTACAAACTTCTCACTCCATGTCTTGGTCGCACATGTTCCCTCCTGCCTTTGATGAAGATCAAGGCTGAAAAATCAATGTCTTCAAGTTACACTGCAGGAAGAATTAGATGCAAGAAAAACTACAGATTAATGACAAACTTAAGTTCACTCCAGTCAAGTCTTAACTTCACTCCTATTTCCTGGCACTCTCACCAAGATTTTCTATACTAACAACAGTAGATCACATATTTCCTATGATCTCCCCAAAAAGCTTGTCTGCTTGACTTTGGCTTTTGGGTTGTTTTGTTTGTTTTTGAAAGGTAGTCAATTTATATCCTGTGTTTCAGGAAAGGAGAGAAGCCAAGAACAGCAAAAAATAAGGAAATAAACTGGAGGAATGTTTCAAAATGCCCCATCCTTGCCAACACTCCTCCAAAACACAGCTTTCTAGTCCCTCCTCACCAAACATGCAGGACTGAAGAGATCTGACTGAGGCCACCTGGCAGTGACTCAGCAAGTGCTCTCTCTTTCACAGAGCAATCATAATTCAGATTTTAAAACATCATTTGATTGAAGAGCCCTGTTCTTTGAGCAAAAAATAAAACCATGGTGAGCCAACCCAAATAATAAGTCAGCAGCACCTACTTGAGTCACCTGCAGTGACGCCTAGCTTCAATCATTTCAACATCCCCATCAGCTGTAGTGCTGTTCAGAGCACTCAAAAAGATCTTCATATTGATGCAGAAATATTACATACAATACTTTCCTGACTCATCAGAGGTGTATGCATTTTAACTTACAGATGCTTAAGTTTCCCTCAAAGCATTTCATTTCACATCTTTTCTTCCAAAATCTGCTTTTGCAAATAAGTACAGCATCACCTGACGTCAAATGGTCATGTTATGGGCTATTCTGAACACTTATTTCCTTATTCAACTGAAAGAAGCAATTATTCATACTGAGTGAATAAATATCATTAACTCAACTGCAATACAAAACCCTTCATTACAGGTGAACACATTTACTCGCTACAGTGACTGCAACCTCAAAGGTATATTTAAGCCACTTTCCAACTCCTTCATTCAGGCCGTGGTCAGAGACATTTCTCCTGGAAAGGGTGCCAGTTTAAGCAGCTCCTACCCTCAGACATTTGTGTTAGAGTGATCCCACACCACCTCCTCAGCCTCAGTACAACCGCCTCAAGTGCCATATGGTGAATGGATCACGAAACTGCTCAGGGTTAAAAAAAAATTAAGCCAGCAGTGCCACCAAGAGAAATGTCTGTGGAACCACAGTCTCCAAACTTCTGAAAACGTTGGCACTGGAGGGTCAAGCTAAAATCTTTAAAGTCACACTGGATCTTTTGTGCCCATGAAGCTCTGAAGAGGGTACATGACTGAGCTCAAAGCCAGTTGCTGTATGTATGGAGACAACTTCCTCAGGAGCAGATCAAGTTGCTCCATTCCACTTAATTCTGAAAAGTAGCAACAGCTGCTTCAAGTAAAATAATGGTATTTTAAAGAAGATTACTAGAAAGCAAAACACAGCAAAATCCCTGAGCCTCGTCTGGTTCCCCTGCTCCGATTCTGTCTTATGACACGAAAGTTAGTCGTTCACAGGACTAACATCAACCAACAATAGTTACTTCCTGGAGGAATCAATATAATGAAGCAACATCGCATCAGTTTAGCTTTGAATTCTCCACTGATTTCCAGGAGCAAGCTGGATACAAGCAGACCAGGCCTCAGTCCCTTCCCAGTAGGGCAAGCAGGAGAAACATCCCTGCAGGAACACTGACTGTCAATGCCCAAAGCACAACAGTGAGCAACAACAGCACCTCATGAGGGCATCACCTGCGAGACAAACACCTCATTGCCAACTTCAGGTGAAGTTCTTGGATAATCAGTACCTACTCTTTTTCAGCAAAGCAGCAGCAGTTTACTGAGCACAACTGACAGGGAAAGTCAAGCCTGATCCCAGCAGAGATTCAAGATCACTGAGGAACTAAGCATCTCTACAACTCACTGATGGCAGGATGAGAAGAAGGCTGAGCTTGTTTTTGGGCAAATTTTAGAAGTACCACTTTCAAAATCCACTCAATTTGATGTTAAATAATAGTTCTGCTGTTCTCAAGCAAGTTCGAGATCCAGGTATGGGCACAGGAAGCATGGCTTCTTACAAAATGTTTACTCATTCTTTACAACTCTAAGATGTCTCCAAAGATTCACACAAAGCTCTGGAAAAAAAACCCTGAGATAATGCAAAGGCAGAATAACACATTATTTGTATGCACTGCATATAAAAGGCAAAAGTGAATGCTTTTTTGATTAAGAATATGTATGTCTCTCATTGTCTCTTGAAAGATTTATGTATAGGTTCAAACCTTCCTTTTTCAGTATTTTGTTTACTGTTGCTTAGTTTGCAACTATGCAGCAAATTAACTGACTAATCCCTAACTTGGGACACCTGAATTCTCTTTGCTATCTTGACATTCAAATAAACTTTACTCAAAATCCATCAGTACATTTACTTCTCGATCTACATCACGTTCAGGTTTCTTTTAGTACAAAAGCAAAGAGGAGGAAAGGCAGAGCATAAAGCGCTGAATCCTTGCAGCCAATTTCACAGGAACACTCCTGTGTTTGATCTTTTTGTCAAATTACTATGAAAGACACACTCCTTCCTGAACAGTGACTGAACTAACTCTGGAAGACAGACAAGGCGACATTCACAGGCACAGGATGACAAACTAGAAACACAGAAAGGAAATAGGAAGTTTTCTTTACTGCCGAGCCAAGAAGAGATTGCCCAGCTGACATGCACCAAACCTTCGAGACTCCTGTTGGCATCAATACTGACACAGAACTGTAGGAACAACTGAAAATGGTCTGAATCCCTGCCACATTTTGAGCTCCTCCCACTCCTTTCAAAGGAACTTTAAAACACAACACCAAACACATCCTACAACAACATTCCTTCATTCAGAGGCAGCAGTGATGTGATAAACTCTAGCATGTTTTTAGGATCATCCCTAATAGCTGGAGTAAATAACGTGACAGGCTCCTCACCAACAACTTGCTCTTCATCTTTAACCCAGATGCTAGTACAGGAACATACAGCATTTTTAAATTTCAGTAACCACCAACAAGCTATGCACAACTAGTTTAAAGCACATTTATCTGTTTGCTTTCTACAATTATTTTACTATTTTTCTTCATCTCCCAGGTTATTTCAACATTAACAAGTCAAAGCTGCAAAGCATGTACTTCTAAAATAAGGAATTAAAAAAAAAATTTTAAACAGACTATCTCAAATGCGTTCAAAAAATTAACACTTTCAGTTTCTCCTTATATACTACCTCAGGGTAAGAAAAAGAGAGGACAACAAGCAACACATTGTACTGAAAAACAATATACAGCAGAAAACATATGTAACCTATAGAAGTGCAATTCTGTGCCCTGTGACAAAGCCAGACCCCATTCAGAAAGTTTGGGAATGCATAAGCAGGAAGACTAAAACAACTACAGGTCATAAAAAGACTAGGTAAGAGCAGCTCAACACAGCAAAGGCAAATTTAACTCCATCTTTTAGTGAGAAACCATCAGCATATGGAGTATTCTGTAAAATATTTTACTTTCAAATTATCAGAATTGTTTTGAAATTTTCATATTAACTGTAACAGTAGCAATAAGTTTCCATTACATTTTGTGAACTTTCATTTTACCATTAAGCAAAGGCAAATTCAGTTAAAACAGACACACAAATCTGTTGCTATTCTCTTCAAATGGTTTTACCAGACATAGCAAATTTTTAACAATTCCCTATTTGCAAATTACCAAAGACAATATATTAGAAAGCACAAGTAACAAAAAGTGTCAGTGTATTCTTTCCACCGCTATATCTTACTCACTCTACTGTAAATAAAAGTCAACCAGCTGCTTCAAACTACCATTAATATTTACAGTTTTATGAATAAAATCTAATATTGTGATTTATTGCCACAATACGTGTCTCTATGCACCATTACTAAATGTTACATCTGCCTATCATGAGACATTAAAGACTACCAACTCAGTTCTTGATTTTGTCTTCCAATCCATGGACACCATGGCAGCAAAATCCTTGCATCAGTGAACATGAACATAACTTTTTTACTGAGAGTGGCACACTGCATGTTTAAAAGCTTATTTCCATTTTCTCTTTCATGTGGTGAAAATATACAACTGAATACATGCCTATATTCAATATACAGCTGCAGGACCATGGAAACTTAGAGAACTCTGATGCAAAATTCTAGTAATTTGATTTACATTTTAATAATTACACCTGTAAATAACCATTTTTAAAGCACAATATAGAAAAACACCTCTGCCATCACCATGTCAGTCTTCTCAGGAGCGATTAAAGAGTTTGCAACCTGTGGCACACAAAGCAATTCTTATGGGACAGTAATGACAAGGGAGATCATATGGCATTGACTCCACCTCTTTCCTCTAGCCACTTCTTTATTTGTCCAAAGTTATCACTGCAATCAGAGCAGCACACAGGCTTTTCCCAGCACTCAGCAGTAAGGAAAAATAAGAATTCCCAGCTTCCTCTAATAACACCAGCTGTTAAGCTGAAAAACAGTTCTGAAGTCTCTCAACAACTAGTGAAACACACATATATACACATGAACACATAAGTATATGAAACTTTTGCCTTTGTTACTTTTTATTTTTAAATAAAATGCTTTGCGTGCAACAGGAACGTCCAAGAAAGAAGAATCAAGAGGTCTAACTATAAAGTTGACTCAGACCATGAAAATCCACAAGAAGACTCTTGGATTACATGTTATACATTGCACACATTGTACCTGTATAGCAGGTGTTTACAACATCTGTAAACATTACAGGATAACTAAGAAAGAGGCAAATCCTGGCAGAGAGGATCTGCATGGCATGGCAAGGGCATTCATCTTCCAGGAGACCAACAGCACTCCCAGCTACTGCCAGTTGTTCTCACCATATTCCCCAGAAGTTCAAATTATTATGAAAGCTGAGGACAGCAAAACTTCTATAAAACAGTGTGAGAAAAGGCGTTTTGATAGTGTTCTCTTTCTTTGTAAATAAATAAAATGAATTGGGGGGGGGAAGAGGGACTAAATATCAGCTGTGTTGTAATCATGGAAAGTGTAAAGAAACAGTAATTTAAGAAAGAGTCATTTAATATACTTTCATGGAGTAAGACAGACCTATCTAGGATAATTGACTTCTTTTCTGCCTTTTCTTACCTGGACATTAATTTCAGCTATGGAAATAATCGTTAATTTAGCTGTGAAAATACAATCATGTATCAAACTTAGCAGCAATTGAAAACTGGACTCTATTTCCCTGCTCACGGGCTGAGAGTAGCTAGTCCCTCCTTCAGGCCTGGAGTTCCTGATTTAAGGAGTAGCTCTGCTTACACCAGAACTAATGAAGGTCGCTTTCCTGTGCATTTACTTCTACAAGCCCTGTGGCCACTTAACATAAATTACATCAGTTCCCTCTAAGCCTGCCCATGTCTCCTTGAGCTCCTGCACCCCATGGAACTCCCCATTTGCCCACATATTCCCATAGTCATACACTCAGGCTTGCTCTCACACCTTCATTAATGCTCAGCTCTTTGTTGTGCCCTTAAAACCACCTTCCACCCCATCAGCTCCATCACCTGCCCATACAGCGTGTGCTATAGCTGGCTTGAGGCTGGGAGTACCCTGGGAGGCCAGCTAGAGAACCCCTCTGCACCTCCATGAGTGCACCAAATGGCATGACCTCCTGGCCTTGACGGATTTTTGGGAAGAGGGCTCTCAGACGTCAACTTTCACAGACCAAGGGAAAGTAGTATTTCTCAAACCTCTCTCTGTTCTTAAACTAGTTGAAGTTGACTGCGGGGTTCACACTTATTAAGGAAGAAAAGATACAAAGCCAATGTAAATGACACTTCCTTTCAAAGCCAGGATTAAAAGGTAACTCAGTTCCAGCCAGTTGCAAATCATATTGAAAATGCCAACTGCTGCCCTCCTCCTACCCTGTGGTTTAGGGCAGCTTCTGTATTTCTCCAGCATCCATCCCACTCAGAGGGACCAGTAAGACACAAAATTGACAAAAAGTCAATTTCAACATTTTTATGTTGCACTCTGCGGGCAGCAATGAAACTGTCAACAAGAATTACCCTTTCACTTCAGTGATGGGAAGCAGAAGGGTCTGCAGCTATTCATAGGGATGGCCACCTCAAAACAAAAGCCATGGAAGGGTAAGAGCAGCACTTACTCCAGCTAGGACAGCACATGTGGAACAGGACAAACAAAAAAAAGTCCTTGTCCTTTGCTGGGGGCAGGGGAGAGGATACTCACTGTAGCAAATATCAACTAACAAGAAGTTTATGTTAATTAGAAATGCCAAAAGAGAGTCTAACTCACAGAAACTACCTGTTGCTAAAAGAAACCTTATAATTTTTTTCCTCTACCCCCTCTCTTTGTGATTTATACTTGTTTGTGCCTTGGGGACAGAAAACAGGTAACATGAAAACCAAACAATGCACCTTAAAGGGGACAATGATGCTCTAGTAGTTAAGTACTAGTCTGGGACACGTTAAACCAAGATAGTATTTTCAAAACCTTCCCAGGCTTCCAGCACTCCTGGGCGATTTGGAGTACATCTACATAGCATAATGCAGTGCTGTGTAGCCAGCTTGAAGGAACATGGCCACGTTAGCACTGCACTGCACCCAGGCTGGAGCATCTATCCATCCTGCTTCTCAGGTAGTTTGGATCTATCCAAACGGTGCTCCACTAGACAAGTAAGCATACCCTTAGTCATCCTGCCTTAGAAACCAGTTGTGACACGACAGTTCTTGGTTAAATTACCAAAAATTGGAATGAACGAGCATCTGAAGAGAAAAATGCTCAGATACCAAAGTTAGGAAGAGGAGCAAGTTCTTACAATAGGCAGCATATATCATCCATTTAACATAACATACAGACCCTGAATGCCTCAGTTTAGCACCCTCTCTCTTTATGTCAGCTCTGCCTTTAGAGTTTACAAATTGTGGCTCTGACTTGTAAATGTTAGTAAATACCTCCTTAAACCTTACTCAGTGTTTCCATAATTGTATACAGATTCTAAAGAATACTACCCTACAAGAATAACATTCAAAATAGGTTCTAAAAATAAAGCATTCTAGACGATTCTCACACATAGCCAGAGGTTGAAAACACAAGCCATTCCACAAAGAAGGGCACGAACAGCATACTACTTGAATTATAGCTGGAAAATTGGGGAGGGAACCCCCAAAACTACAGAAAAAAACAAAACCAAAAAACAACCCTCAGTAATAGTAAAAAAAGTAACAATCTCAACTGGCACATTCTGTTTCTAAAACAAAGCTTACAAAGCTTAAAGCCTGGGACGAGCCAAAACAGATATTCTTAATTTTGTGATTCACGCTTCTCGAATTAAGCAATCAATAATCTCTAAAACCAGGCAATTGTTTGCTTGATGAGTTTGTAAAAAAGGCAACATTCCACCCCGATCCGTGTCGGGCTGCGAACGCCGCCCCCTTGCCAGCAGCAATATGGATTGCCCAGCGCAGTCCGGTGATTCCTTTTTTCAGCCTACGTAATGCCCATTTACATAGTCATGGTATTTTTAAATGTGCTTTCAGAGGCACTAAATAACACAAAAACATGGAAGGAGGCAACTACGGCAGTAACACAGCACTCCTGTGACTGCGGAATTCACGAACAAAATAACGACCAAGTCCGGGGAGCACAATAAAACTCCATTTTCCAGATTATGCATTCAGAACGCCAACCCGAGGAAATCCTGGCTGTGCTTCCCCCCTACAGCGAGAGTGTGTCTGAGCACAACAGAGCATATCCTGGCTCCTTCGCTAACCTCCGCGCACATTCCTACACCCCTTAGGAAAACAGTGACAGCGGACATGAAAGGAAGGGAAACAATGACATTCTTTTAATAACAGCGTTCAGCAGCGCGCCGGACGCGGTGGGTCCCGCATTCCCCCGGACCCGCCGCATTCCCCGCGCCGCTCGCTCCGGGGGCAGCGCGGCCGTACCCCAGCGGCCAGGCCGGGCAGCGGCCCCGTCCCC
>JAWWMO010000175.1:4903691-4921326 GCA_035047845.1 Dendrocincla fuliginosa | reverse complement strand
GTCCCCTGCCCAGCCCCGGCCCGGGGAGCACGGCCCTCACCTGCCCTGAGAGCGGCCCCGAGGCGGGGGGACACGGGCGGGGTGTCCCCTCCGTGCCGCCGGTGCCGCGGCGGGAGAGGCGCTGAACACCCACGCCGGGCTCGCCCACACCTACTTAAGGCTCCGCTCCGAGAGCTCATTAATGTGTATAGATACATGCAGCGGGGATGCCGAGAGCACGGACCAGGCTCTCTGCTCGGTGGTGCCGAGCAATAGGACACAAAGCAACAGGCAGAAACTGATGCACAAGGAAGTTCCATCTGAACATCACGGAGAATTTCTTTACCGTGCAGTGGCCGAGCATTGGAACAGATTTCCCAGAGAGGCTCTGGAGTCTCTCTTGCTGGAGATATTCCAGTACTGGCTGGACACAATTCCGTCCCACATGACCTGGGATGACCCTGCTGGAACAGGGAGGTTGGACCAGATGACCCAGTATGGTCCCTTCCAACCTGACCCATTCTACGATTCTGAGAGAGGTGAGGCTGGCAAGGATATCCCAGGAGCCAGGCACCAGAATGCTGACATCCCAGCCCTCCAGGGTTTGGGACAGCCAGGAACAGGTCTGCCATCTGCAGCAACTTCTTCCCCCAGGTCACTGTGTTGGGAGCTCAGCAAAGACCATCCACCCACCCATGCAGGCTATGGAACTTCCTGGGAACGCAACACCAGATGAGTCCCTCAGCAGCTTTTACAGACAGAACCCTTTAGACCTAGGAGACACTATTGGACCCTCCTGAATGCCAGCAAACGGGGTATCAAGCAGTGAGCTGAGATTCTCATGGGCTTCAGCTCAGAGCTTGGGCTGTGTCACCCAAGGAGGCCGTGCAGCCATGTGCTGCAGCAGATGCTATCGTTTGTTGTTCTTTCCATGGAGCCCGTAGTCATGCTGTAGTAATGCCATGTTTGCGTTTTAAGAGTTTTTCCCTCATGTTATCTCAAGGTGTAGCTTTCCTGAACTTCTGCCCGCCTTTACCAGTATGCTTGCCCTCAAGAGAGCTGGTTAATGATCTCTCATCTAGCACTAAAAGCAAATTTGAATAGGGCATTTTTGAAAACTAGATTATGAGGCAAAAGCAATAAATCAAGAGTGCCAACTTTGCACATTCCCGTATATTTCAGTGGAACAAATAACTTCTGGTACAATAGAAGTTAATTAACAGAAAACAAACAAACAAAAAAAAAGAAATCAACTCATCATTCACTGCGACAAGTTTGTTCACAGTATTAGAATAACTTACAAGACATAACATCTATACCTGAACCTAGAGCTGCCTGGCACCCCATGGCAGCAGGCCAGGGATGCATGGAGCACGCTCCTCAGAAGATGCAGAAGCAACCACAGTGCATTTGAACCAAATTGAGATCTTCATCCACATTACAGGGTAATGTTACAACAAACAGAGAAGTACTGCAGCCTTGCAGTAGGAGCAAAAATTATTTAAGTACAGGGTAGTTATTCATAAAGGGTATACAAGAATGACTAAATAAGTATTAATCATATAAAAATTCTTGTATTGGATTCCCTCTTGTTTAACCATGTAGTAATTTGAGATATTATTGAATTCTACAATTAAGTAGATTACATTAGTGTGCAACAAAATGTAAAATATGCCAAAAGAAGCCAACCTACATGATTCTGATAGACTGAACATCTTTGTGAATTTATCGCAGAATACCAAAATACTAAGGATCAAGTGTTTTTAATTTGTTCCAAAAATTCACACCAAAGCACTGATATCAGAATGATGTTTTAGTGTAGGTTAGAATTCACCAAAGGCTTATGTTCAATGCTGAATCATTTCATAGTTGTTATTACCTGAAAATAGCAGTAAGATCAAGTAACATCGACATTTAGGTGTAAATTCCCATGGCTAGGTGTCAGTTCCTAGATGCCAACTGTGAAGGGCAGGACGTTGGCCCTGCTCCCCACAATACCACTGAGCTAGACCAGAAGACACCTCAAGAGAAAGTGCTGGCATGTTGTCAGGGCAGTAGCACTCCCTGGCAACTCCATATTTCAGCTCTTCTCTTGTTCATTTATTCAGCTTGGAGCAGCCTCTGATACCCAGAGGTGCTTTGGGAAGGTCTAAATGACCATATTCAGGTGGATCAGCATACATGAGACCCACACATGGATGAACATGTTTTCCACTTTCAGCAACTTATTTTCTTGGCCTCTGTTCACTTATCCATTTCTTTTTTACTGCTTCCTTCTCTCATTGTTGCTCTGCAAAGTGCTGTAAACTGGAAGAGCACTAAAAGCTCAGGATGTGGGTAAGTTAACTCAGAGCCTCTGTCTGCAACAGAACCTGAAGTCATGGTGCTGTGGACCAAGGCCTGAAAATTGTTTATACACTAACTTTTAAATAATCTGTGCTCTATCACACTTCAGCAGGAGTTCTTCCTTTCCAGAAGCCTTTGCAGGAGTCAAACCAATACATTAACTCCTTTTTCAAAGCAACACCTTCCCTATTTCCTTGATAAATATATGGAATACTTGAATGGAAAATTCAAAGCACTAAAATTCAGAGGATTGGAAGAATTAGGAATGGTATGAACTGATGCATCTTCTGAAGAAAGTGGCATAAAGGAAGCCTCTAAAAAGATAAAAGGATTCATCCTTTTGGAGCTCAGAAGCAACACTCAGAGCCAAATGCCCATTAGCAACAACAAAACAGAGCTGACACCTTCAGGCTGGAGAAATCCACAGAAAAATAAAGCGAAACATCTCTAGACTGAGTTACAGGGAAGGACACCTCCTCTTGGGAAATGGACCACAGACAAACTCCCCCTCTGTCCTCCTACGTGGCCCCAGTGCAGCTGTGGCAGTAAACACAGTGACTGGTCAATTTACTGACCAAGTAAAAAAGTTCAGCCATCCCAAGAGAGGAAAGACAACACTGATGCTGGATATGACCTGTTGTATTCATCCTCTGTCACTCAAATTGCTTGTCAAACCAACCTTAACCACCTGAGCCCACCTGAAAGAGGCAACCAGGTTCTGCAAAAAAGCCTGGAAACAGGCAGCTGGGGAAAATAAGTCTCAGTTTTCTATCACGTCAAGAATCAAGAAAAGCTATTTCGATGATTTTAAAAATCCCTGCATCTTCTGTCTTTTGCTATAATTGAAAAAAAAACCACCACCGATGGTGCTGTTTATGTATCTTCAACAAATGGCTTCTGTGGATCTATACCCTGCATCAGTGGATATGCAATCACCTGAAAAGGCTGTCATGCACAGAACATATTAAGAGTGGCCTTTAAATCCTACAGCTTGCTAAATAAAGGGGGAGGGTTTTTTCCCAAATATTTTCAGTCCCACTTCCCTGAAAGTATACACATTGGACAGTTGCAAAATCAAGATCGTTACTGCGAGCTTTTTCTAACTTCCAGGTTGAAATGCACCACAGCCTGTATTGGCAGTAATTGCACCTTCTTCATACAGATAAGTGCCACATTTTGAAATGGTTATTTCCACTTTGTAGGAAGGAAAATTGAGAAAGGCAAAATGACTTGTCACTGTCACAACTCTTAAGCAGAATTAATATTGAGCTAGTTCTTCCTAAAATATGTACTGTTTACTTCTAGATCTATTTTACCTTTACTTGGGAGATAGCAAGCATCAGTTTCCTCTGAATTCATAATTCCTCCAAATTTTGGAAAGTCACATTTAATGTTTTCTAGGGTTCGGAATCAGAAAATTGATAATCTACATTTAACAGGTTGGATTAAAAGTTTCCTAACTTGAAAATTCATAGCCGAGAAAAGTTTTTTTTTTTCCTCAAGCATCAGTTATTTCTGTCACAAAGCCAACTTTTTATTTGAAATTGTCTTATCTTCTACATAGAATCTAAGCCTTTTCTTAACGCATCCTACCAAAACCATCTTCCTTGAAAACATACTTGAGTGGTGAGACAATCCCTGAGCATTGAATGGACCACAGGATCACTGGGAAAATATTATTATTTGAAGATAACTATTTAATGCAGATGCAAAACCTGCATTAAACACCTGGGGGTGCAAAGGTGGATGACAGCAAGACTTGTGGTTCACGGCATTACCTCCCCAGGTCTCCCACTGACATGCCCTATGGTGATTTGTTGCATCTCTGACTGTCCACAGTCGCAACTCCGTCTGGGGCTGTCGACTGACCACTCCTAATCTTTTCCTATGTCTTGTCTTTCTCACTTGTAAAAAAGCTGTAAATTTACTGCTGTATTTACATTGCAGGTGAATACAGCACCCCACTGTGCCCAGGTATCACCCTCAGGACTTCTTTGATACCATCGTGGCTGTGGCTACAGCACACAAAAGATTTGAGTTTACTGCATTCGGGAATCACTCCAGCCATATCTGCACAAGAAAACATGGTAGTTCACAGGGTGCCACTCCATCAATGCTGACAACAGCAAGGAGCACTACTGAGCCTCCATGTGATGTTTCACAGCGAGTGTGTAGCCTAAAACAGATGAATACAGCACATTCCGATCCCAACATTTCTTTCTATTCCAGCTAAGGAGATATCACTAGAAGATGGCTGAACAAATTAAATATATACAGCCTTCAATACATCCTCTTCCTCAGAAGTTTGTTTGCATCTTAAGATATTAACCAAACCCAATCCCCTACCTCCCACCACTCTCAAACACTGCCTTACACTCGAGCTAGCAAACAGAGCTCCTGAGTACCCCACATCTGTTTTAAATACACAGTCGGCCAGCTCAGCCCAGTGAAGCTTCAGGGCCGGGTTGTGCTGAGCTGTGCTCACCCCTTGACCCTGCCTTGGGGCTGGACACCTCCCTCCAGCTGGGGATGGCACCACCTTTAAAACTGCTGCCACTGTTTTCTGCTGTGTTTAAGCTCAGCCTGAGGGCAAAGCATCACTACACCAGCACTACACCTTGGTACCAAACATCCCTTCCCATTCCTGAGGAGCTTACAGCACACACAGGTAAAATGTAGAGGGTGGGGAAACAGAGATAACCAGGCTGTCAGTCTTCAACCTTTCCCTGAATACCTACAGGCTTAATTCCACAAGTGAAACTTCAGGGCCCTACTTTGGCCTTATCAGAGAATGTCTCCATCTAAAACAACGGGTTTGAATTTGCTGGAGAAATATGCTCTCGATTTCTTCAAGCCACAGATGGAAGTTGCCCTTTCTACTGGTCCCTAGGCCAGGTGCAGGCATTAAGAGCAAGGATGATGCACAGCAGCAGCGGTGTGACATTTCTGTGTCCATTCTAGCAATGTTAGATCTCCATTCAAGTTCCTTCCCAGCCTTTCATCGAGCTGCTGATGCCAGCTTAAGGCTTGGTAATTCCCTGGAATCAGACTGAGCTTTAGGCATATCTGTCAGCCCCTAACAGAGCTCTCCCACAATCTATGCTGTAATGCCCAGAAGACAGCACCAGAACTGAGGACAAATTGTTAGTTAGCTGAGAGAATCTGCCCACAAAACTGCAGAAGGGATGGAGCATACTCACAGCCTGAGCAGCCTCGGCAGTGCCGATGGTCCTTCTGAAAGGGCGTGGCTCTTGCTGGGCTGCTCCCAGCAAGGATGCTCCTTTCTCCTGTCAATCACTCATACATACAACCTGAAACCAATTACCCTTAAAAATTAATTAATCACATTCCCATGAATCTTCACTTCCAGTAGTGTGTCCTCCCCCCTTGCACCTAAGCTGTATAAAGGTTAGTGATTTCTGAGTGCTTGGTTGGTGTTTGCTGGAAATGCTGTTGGCTGTAAGAAATGTATGCTTTGTTTATGTGGGCTCTTAGAGCACCAGCTTTGTGGGTTATTCAGTGTGTGAGTATTTTTATTTATTTTTAATTAATGTTAAATGTTTGGCTATTGCTATCTCTGTGTTTTTACAATTAGTAGCTTTTGAAGGTTAGCAGATGGGTACCAGTGAAAAGAAAATCCATGAGAACACAAACAACTATGTGAAGATAGTTATTACTTCTATGGCAGGCTTTTATCTTGGTTTTAAGATGTGCTTAAGTTTCCCAGAATATTGTAGAGGAATTTCTTTCTGTGTTGGATGAAAGGTGTTTAAGGAGGTTGTTTTATGAGTAGATCCTGGTACTGATAAAAAAACCAGGATATATTTAGCACTAGAGTAAATTTATACATCTTGGTTGAATTAACTGTGAGGTGGGTTAGGACTCACTGGAGCTCGCTAGTATATTGTGTAGTAAAGACAAAAAGAGAGAAAATGCACAACTGTATTTGGCTAGGGTCTTCTGCCTCCGGAGTTGTTAAAGGTTCACATGGCATCCCACACATACTGGATTGCAGTGCTTGGAATAGAAGCTTTATAATCTCATTAGTGCTCTCTATGTAACTTTCTCAATGTTTATCTTAAGACTTTTTAATTTTTTTCTAGAAAATAGTATTAAAAGCACTGTTGGTGCTATTGTCCAGGGAAACTTCTCTCAAACTGCAGTTCCCGTATGAATTGTATGGAGGTTGTGACCCCTTGAGAAGTAGGGATTCTTGCTAACAGCAGCTTTAGACTGAAATCATGTGGATGTTGGTATTACTTATCCTGACATAACTAAATCTGGTGATGGTTATGGTAAGGAAATGCTTTAGCATGCTGCTATGCAATATGTACAATAAAAAGCAAATAGGAAGCTTTGGGGTTTAGGAGAGGTCTAAGCTGGGGTAAGAAGCAGCTGTGTTCAGCTGTGCCCTACATGGGAGAAATGACAGTGTTACTTATGGCTACTTGTTTGTCTGGGGAGGAAAAAACCCATTAACAGAAAAATGGTTGTCTCTTTCTGAAACTGAGGTAAAAAGAAAGGCTCATAATGGCCAAAAAATTCTTTTAGTTTTCTTCTTTGTGAAAGTTTCTGTAATTTTCTGTCTCAAATTCTTTCTCTTGTAGCCTTGGTTGTTACTTCTCTTTCCAATTTCCTTTATGGTTTCTTAATGCAATTGTAGTACTTCCCCTATATCTTTATCTCATTAAGCATGATTGTTTACCAGTTTTGTCTAGAACAGTCATTATCACATGTGGTAACGTCCCTTTAGCAAACTTTTCTGAGGGCTATTTTTGTGTGATGCTAGTTCTTTCTTCCTCCCAGCAAACTGTCTCCCAATTAGATTAAAACTGACATGCAGGTTTCTTTCCTGTATTCCAGCTGCCTGTCTTGTTGAGTTTCTGTGTCAGGGAAGGCTAACAAATTAATGTTAACTGTGTCTTACAATTCAGTAATAGCTATTATTTAACAATATCTTTTGGGTAAGGATTGTCTTAATATTTCATAGTGTTGTCTGGCAGAGGGCGTAAACAAATTATGTTACGGATTCTGTGCTGATCAAGCAGTGGTACTTTCGTATTTTTCCTGGCACTGTTATTCCAATTAAAACTATCACAAATTTTCTACAGAGCCAGTAACTCCTTCAATTAATTTACTGTTCTCATTAGGAGTGTTCCAGGGTCTGTCTGTCACATTTGTTCAGGCTACACTCAAAATTGGCCCTAAAAAAGGAATTGATTTAAGTCTGCCCTTACTGCAAGAACTGCAATGAAACATTACATCTTATAATGACAATCTGAAAAGGCACAGACCTACAGAAGCAGAGAGATGAGAAGGGACTTGCATGTCTTCTTGGATTCAACAGCAGAAGATTGTGCTTGGCTGTTACTGTGACATTTAATTGAATAAAAAGATTGTCTTGGAGTCATGGACTAGTTGAGGCTGGAAGGAACCTCTGGAGATTGTCTAGTCTGACCCCTCCATTCAGAGCAGGGCCACCTAGACCTGGCTGCTCAGGGCCATGTCCAGCCAGGTTTTGACTATTTCTCCAAGGCTGGAGACTTCAGTTTCTCTGGGCAACCGATCACAGTGAAAAATATTTTAAGACCAAATGGGATTTCCCATATTTCAGTTTGTGCTCATTGCCTCTTGTCCTTTCCCTGGGCGCCTGAGAAGAGGTGTCTCCTCCTTTATTCTGGTAACCCCTTTTATTTGTATAAATAACATCATAGTTAGTTGCTAATTCTAGCGAGGTGTGTACAGGTGGTTCCATGCATCATGAAAACAGGCTGCACAGATCTGAAGGACACCTGCCTCCTTTCAGCTGAGTGCTCTTAAGCTGAGCTTGTTCTCACTACCAAGTCTTAAACCCAAAAACCTACTGGGTGCCAGAAGGAGTACAGTGTTACCCTTTGTGTTTGGATACTGATTCTGCTATCCAATTAATAGACTAAAAATACTTGTTAGCTTTAATGTTAGAAGTTGCTGAAGTGAGGTAAAAAGTAATTGATGATCAATCTTCCTACCTCTGTCCTCTATCTTCCTCCTCCCTTTTCTCTTTCCCCTTTTAATCAAAATGATGTTCCCAGAACTTTGCTTTGGTATTACTGAGTTGCAGCAGTATCTACCTGTGAATAGTCATTACTTGGCCATATCTACAGGAAGATGACCTCGAATAACGAAACATCAAGTTGCAATTGTAGTTGCAGTTACTTATAGTGTGCAGAAACTTTCCCAGCACATGCTGGTCTGCATGTAAAAGCACTGCACTAACCTGGACTTCAGGACAGGCCATCAAGTAATTTCTGCTGGCTCTGTAATCCCAGTGATTATTTACCTGAAGCAGACTTCAGATGACTGCACACAGCTTTATTTGACATGATTCAGGAAGGTCAATGTCCAAGGCAGGTGCTGAGCCAGCCTGTGTGGCTGCGCTGACATCCTGGGTTGGGGAGGGATGTTCCCCTTACAGGAAGAGGCCCCAAATGGCTGTTATTAAACCCCTAATTTGGGACTCTCACATGCCCTAATGTAATGCAAATCCGCTGTCTTTCTTGTTCTTTTTACTGACAACAGAAGGATGAAATGGTTGTAATAAGCACTACCTCATAGCCTTGTGTTGACTCCAAGTTTCTCTTAAACTGCTTTGAGCCCTCTAAGTTATGACCCAGCAATTTAACATTTGCGTTTCATGTTTTTTAACTTAACTTTCTTACATGAAAAAGGGATCTGAAGCGCGTATTTGGTAACTGCTAAACCAATTGAAGTCCAAAGTCATTGATACCAGAGATGATTAGTGGTGCTCACAGTTGTAATGCTACTTGTCTCCAGGGGAAGAAAAAGTAAGGGAAGGTATTAATGTTGTTTTTTCAGCTTTTGCATAAGCCACAAGACTACTTCTATGCTAAGGATGGTTGAACTTGGATAATTGATTTGTGCCTAAGAACCCAGGGTGTCAACCACAATCTTTAAAACTACTCTAAACCATACAGGTGGCTGTTTTTTATTTCAGCTGATCAACAACTGGTGCTCAGTTAATTGTTGAGCATCCATTATTTGTGGAATTGGTGGTCCTAAGTACTCCAGAGAGCAGCTGCTGAGGTTTCTGAGTTTTAGGTTACACATTGGTTTTGTAGGTTTTTTCTTTCCTTTCTGTTAATTCTGGTCTCATGCATCTTGATGGATTGTTTTCCAAAATGTGTGAGGATGGAAAAAGTATGTGAAAGAACTGTATACTTAGAGGAATATTGTGGGAAAGGAAGCTAAAACAAACCAGCTACCAATTCACATGTTTTTTACTTGCTGGACAGTGCCATTTGGTGTCGATTTTTGATGGCTAACAGTACTTTCTAGCAACTTCTGTGAGACAAGACATATGTAAAAAAGGGTAGACCTCTGTGGGAAGAACTTCTGATTTGTCTAGACAGAGCTTCCTTAATATAATGTGGATGATTGTTTCCTAGCCTCCTGCAGGCTACCAGCTCAGAGCAGCTACAGCCACAGTGTATTTATGCCTGTTAAACCAGAAGTTCTGCCTATTGTTTGTCCTGCCTTCATCGCTTTCCACTGCTATAGTCCAGCTATGTTATACCAGGCCATTAAACATTCAGCATCCAGAATGTCTAGACAGGCTGAAAGACTGTCTGCACTCCCTTTCTCAGAGTCAACTTTCCTAAGAACTAAAAGGCTATTTGGAAAGCAAAGGTGGCAGAGTTCCTAGTATGAGACACATCTTCAGGCTGCCTTCTGAGAGAGTACAGGGTAACACATGCTGGTAGATATTTCTAGCAGTGCACAAAATTCCTGTGCAAACCTCCTGCTGCTCCCCAGAGAGGCTTCAAGCCTTTGACAATTATTGCTAATGTCTTAAACAGCTTGCACTTGTGTTCTGAGGATACCAGACTACATACAAATGTACCCTGTTAACTGGCATTGTCCTGCTCAAATAACAGAGGAAAGAATTGAAGTGTGACTTTCTTGCCACAGAAAATGAGAAAGCAGAAATGGTTTCTGTTTAGGGACCTGTGATCAAGAGATGTTTTGCTGTGCATATCTGCTAGTTTTGGCAATGTTAAATAAGTAAGCAAACAAGACAGACAACTTTTTTGTGCGTAACCTTTTTCTTCAGTGCTGGCTCCATGCAGAGTTACTCTCTGTATAGTAAGAAACAAGTACTTTTTTCTTGCAGAGTAAAAATGAATATTGTCTCTTTGCAAACTGAAACTTAGATATGCTATAAGAGGTTGCCCCTTCCCTGGGTGGCTGAAGAAGCCTTGTCTTAAGTCTCCTAACTTCCAGCAAGGGACAACAGTATCCTTGTGGAAGTGCCAAATAACTTGGGCTCTTACAAGGAAAGTTATTTTTGCTGTATTAGGTGAACCCTCTAAGAACAGAGAAGATGAACAAAACCTTTGGACTAGGAGCCAGGGTTTTGAGAAGCAGCATAGAAGGAAGATGCCCAAATCAAAGGGGACAACCAACTGAATAGGAGCACCCAGTTACATTTTGCTTCCTCTATTAGTGAGAATAAAAAGGAGGTGGCAGACTTATCTTACACCACTCCAAGTCACATAGAGCTAACAACAATCTAGTCACAAAGGTCAGTATATGGAAGTGCTGAAAAATATTTGGGTTTAGAGCTAGAAATCTACCATAAAGTATTTAGGGACTAGAAAAACATTTCAACCGACTTGCACTTTAATGCATCAAGAGATTGAAAGGTGACTTATGCATGCGTAAGTCCTTGTGAAGAGATAATGAGTGTGAAAGAGCTCTTTAATCTATCACTTAGAGCATAGCAGGCACCAATGACTGGAAACTAAAGGTGAATTCAAAGTTGAAAAACATGGGTCTATTTTTCTACAGGGAAAAACAATTTCCTGATGAAATTTAAAAAAAAAAGGTTGATGTTCTGATGCCTTTAAATCAATATCCTTTGGCAGCACTGCTTCTAGAAAACAAAGGTTATCTGACACAACACATGAATTAATGATTTCTGTGTCTTGGGTTTGAGTTGGATCAAATGATATTCCCTTCCAGTTCTAAAACATATGGAAAGAATCTTTTACCCAATTCGGGGGAGAACGTAGAGAGAGCAAACTTCTTGTGAGTAAAGGAAACCAATTAATGAGGAGGAAGAAAGCATTGCTCCAAGGGGGGAAAAAACTCCATCAGGACACTGTATAATAAAATGGCTTTCTTAAATGCATTTGTTGATCAGCGCTTTTGGCTAGACCTGTCTTATAATGAGCAAGGAAGGCGTAGTGGGGTCAGCTGGCTAAAGGCTAACTTTGGGCTGTACAAAGGAATTGCTTTGCTAGCTCTCCCAAGTGTTCCCCCTAGGTAGCTCTCCCAGCTGACTGTGCTGTGCTGCCCTGGGAGGGTGGGAGACAAAGCAAGGGAAACCTGATATCCCAGTGTCCTTTGCTGGCAGCCTTTTGAGCTGCTGGATAATGTATGATGTAGTCCTTCAGTTCTTGGTACTGATTAGGGTCCTCTCAAGCTCTGTGTGTGGGTTTGGCCCCTGCATTTCAGTGGAAATGGATGTAATAAAAGGAATGTAAAGGTCTAGAAAATGTCCCATAAGGAATTGGAGTCATTTATTTGAGGGAAGATGTAATAGTTTAAGTACTGGTTTTGTTTTGGTTTGGTTTTTTAAGTTGCTGCGAAGGAAATTAACACTTTACTTTCCACCCTGAGGGGAGACTGGATAAAAATTCCTGAATACCCCTTGACTCAGCTTAACTTTGATACAAGGAAAAGCTTCCCAGTAGGATAAGGACTAGTAAACATGTTAAGAAAAGATGTGTAATCTCTGTTGAAAGGCTTCAGGAAGAGGTAGGACAAGACAAATGTCCAAATGACATGGGGTGATCCTGGTTTTGTTACGCAGCAGATAAACCTGGGGTCGTTTCCGGTTTCAAGATAGCTTTTTACACCACTTTTGGGCTGAGGGGCGTGGTTGCAATGTTTAGCTGGAGACTATGACTTTCTGCAAATGTGTGTTGTGCCAAACAAGGTTCTAAGTGTTGCCAGAGAATGTGTATCTCCTCTTCATTTTAAGTAAAATCTACCAGCCAGTTCAAAAGGCAAACATTGTTCCCTGATAAAATGCAGCTGGTGTGCACATGAGCTTAGTCAGCAGACTATAAAATAGCATAAGCTTTCCATAGGGATCAGAAACATCAAAAGCTGAAAGTGTATTTAAAAAAATCTCCAACAGATTGCTATAATTATTAAATGTGATGCATCACCAGTAGTGATGGAATATAGCTGAGATGACAGTACCCAGACAGGAAGGAATAATATGGCTTTCGTCTGTCTCTGTATACAGATTGCAAATCCCAGAGAGTGGATCATCAGACACCAGAGTATGTGTAGCCCATCATTTAAAATGGGTTTGCTCCCACGAAAGAGGCATATATTTATGGAAACATTCATTTGTAGCTTTTGAACAAGTTAACAGCTTTAATGACATTCTACTCGAGAACAGGGGAGAAATAAACTATAGAACTGTGTTCAGGGGACTGCCCTATTGGGATATATTGATGTGGTTACACTTACCTACAGAGTAATGCTTGCAGGTCCACGTGCAATACATGTCAGACCTCTCTATAGCTTATCAGTGCAGACACAGGGGAGTGACAGGTACTTTGTGAGAGCCTCATGGGTACTCTTGATGAGCTGGAAATCAGCTCCTCTGTTGCCTCAGCTTGCCCTTGTGGGGCTGCATTTCATAGGCTTTCAACTCCAAATGGAAGCAATAAGGTAGGATGGACATATGACTGCTGCCAGGAGAAAGTCTCAGATGGAGCTGTTCTGAACTTTCCCCTTCCTCTTTAGATCACATTTCCCTTAAGAAAAAAATCCTAACGGGTGCTCTTATGTTTCTGGTAAGAAGGAACTGGAGGCACTTAACCCATTGCAACCCATTAAAAATTGATAAAACCAATCAATAGTGATTGCCTTTTCATGATAAGCCTTTTCACAGCATGGTGAATTTCCTTTAAAATAGTAAGCAAGGTACTCTTTTAATGTTTGTACTTTTAATCAAATTAATTGGACTCTGTCTGAATTGCCTGCTGCAGTTAAAATGGGCTAGGCTGGAGTGCTGAAAATGCTTTGGCTTTATACTGACAGGGCTGTTATGGATTGCTTTTGGTGTTCTGCACCAGCCTTATCTGCTTTTCCTGACCTAAAAGTCACAGAATTAACAGACCTAGACTTCATTCTTTTGTAGTCCTGGAAGGGGGGAGGGGGGGGAACAATCTCTGGGCCTGTTGTTGCTATCTGATTTTCTTGCAAATATTTGCCTCTACTATGTAGTGCAGTCATCCTACAACTCCAGCGAGATGCCTTTTCTAATTCTAAATTCTGCCTTGCTTGAAAGTCACTACTAACTGAAGTTGTCAGGGCCCTGGAAGTCAGGAAACTGACTTCAGGAAACCTCCTAAACCATGAGTTTTACATCATGTTGCTGTTGGTGTTTCCAGGTTTTGCAGTTGCAGGTGTATCTGAGAACATGAGGGGAAGAAATTATTCAAAACCAAAGGACTTTAATTATTCATATAGAAGGAAAAGCTTTAAAAGGAGTGTGACTGTGCACAATAAGGCTGTGAGAACCAGAGTGGTTAAACCTGACAAATGAACAAAAGGCAGAAGTAGCCATTTTAGACTCTTTTCTTTTTCATTAAGTTGGATACTTCATGTTACTAATTTGGAATGTTGCTACATTTCACAAAAACACTTCTGAAAAAGATCAATATATGGTCTCTTAGCATTCTGTTTATGTGTTTGGAATAAAAGTAGCTTAAGACACAGCTGTATTAGACACCAACTGGCTTTGCCACGTTCCCTGATGAGATGCTGTGCTGGGAGCCTGAACACACATGTGAGCAAGAAGTGGCATGTCCAGAATTCTGTGCAAAAGCTTCAGCTGCTTTGATTTCATAGAATGTTCACAGCAATGCCCAACACTCATTCTGAAATGAAATCTCATTAAGGCAGAAGGACTACTGGGCTGTGTATCTAGAGGTCAGAACTTAGCCTTGCTGTTGCTTCCTAGGAAAGATAGAGGAGGAGCTAAGTATTTGAAGGGAGTATAAACCATAATAATCACACCAGCTTAGAAATGGTTACTTCATCCGTTCTGTATCTGTTTCAACAAATAAACTGGCATCTGTTCTGTGTACTAGTAACAATTACAAATATGTGGTGTGATTCAAACTGAAAGAATTCTGTATTTTTTCAGATTGTTCTATATTTGAGACTCCATTAGGATAGGTTAATTTAAAGCAGCAAAGTTAAGAGAAGGCCAGCACTGTTATTAATCTACATGCAGTTTTAACATATGTGGTGCAAGTGATGGTGTCTTTGAGAAGTACTGAATCCCTCCCTCCGAGAAACAAGTTCATTTCTCCCTAAATGTTGCTCAATTGTTGTTTGTACATCTGCAGTGTAATTAAGATGTTGGTTTACATGTTAAAGGTGAAATTGAAACACTGATGTTTGTGTACATACATAGTATTTTTCTGAGGAAGTTAGATGGCCTTTAAAAATGATTTTCCAAATGCTATTAAAAACATTTACAGGAACTTTTAACTATATTAAGTGGCTTTTGAAGGGAATGTTAAAAATATCCCATAATTAGATATCTGGAAGTCTCCTCCTTACATAAAAATAGACATATGAGTAAGACACACCAGGCTTGAATAAGTACATGGCATGGATTTAATTGTCATGCTTCTCCCTTTGTTTCTGCCATGCAAGAGCATGGCTTATCATTAGGTGTGAACTGGAATACAGGGAAATTCATGTGGCATCCCTGTGCCTGTCTGCCCCAGCAAACACCACCTAGCTTGTTGCACTGAATTAAGTCTCAAAACATTCTGTGAAATAAAGTATAATCTTCTTAGCAAGACAAATTACTCTTAGGAGCTATCTGCCTTTACCCTTTAAAAAAAAAAAGCCTCTTTAAATGTAAATTTAGCTTTCCACCAGAGACAATATTGCCATGGCAACAAACACAAGAAAAATAAATGTCTTGCTACAAAATAGAGTGGTTTTCCTCTAAAACATGCTCCATATGAAAAAATATGCAGCTATGGAATTATTGTATACATGATCTCAGACAGTAAAAAAGAGTATCAGTCTTTTCCTGGAATGGTTCTCTGAGCTAGTACCAAACACACAATTGCTTGTGGTGAAGAAATGTATACTTAATTTCATGTGCTATAAAGCAGAGCTCTCATTTTGCATTTGCTCTAGAGGGACTGGAATGCTACAAACTTCAGTGGAGTATCAGGCAGGCAGCATGAGTTTAGAGCTGGAGTCAAAAATATAATCTCTCTCAGGTAATTTATATTCCAAATGGTTTGCTGTGTTAGTTTGCTCTGTATAGTCTATCACTGGAGAGGCTTGTTATTTGAAGACCATTGAAGTAGTGGTTCAGATTTCTCCTTTCATTGAATGAAAGGAAGAATGCATTCAGGTTAGGCCTGTTTCAAAAATGAGATTGATGAGTGGTGTACTTTAAATTGCTCACAAACAAATTCCTCTCTACCTCTTCCTGCATCAGTAACCCCCTACAAAGGTCAAGGTGAGGAAACACCCAAAATGGGCAATATGGTTACTTGTAAGACCCAAATTTCTACATGGTTAAAAATAGTCCATTTTTATGCTGTGTACTTTCCCATTTCAGACTTCAAATTTCACAGTATACAACTATAGCAACAATTTTCAAACACTAATTGTTGAAATGTTCCATGATTCACCCCCTTTCTTTCCCTTTTTTTGGCCCTTTGACTGCACATGGGCTTGAAGACTGCAGAGGAGTGAAGATGCCCGTGGCTGTGTTTCACTCATTGGAGGTGGTGAGGAATTCTAGTGCTTGCCTGTGGAATGGAAACCATTCTGCACTCACCTTGCACCTCTCATCTGAATAAGACAGTAAGCAGTTTATAAAGATTAAGCTCTTTCTTCTGGCTGTATGGCAGGCAGGGAAACTGCACATTATCCTCACTTAAAGACCTGTTAAACTACTAATTTGTGCTAGACTGTGATGCTGATTTTGGCCTATCATGTACTGTGAGAGTCAGCAGGAACAGTACTGAAACACTAACGTGGTCTTTCCCTACCTTAATTGCTGAGTGGCATGTTCAGTAGCATCGACATCTGTTGCTTTGGGTACTGCTCTGCTTCTCACGTTGAAATCAGAGGAGTAAAGCTGAATGTTTCCAGCGACGGCACGGGCAGAACTTTGTACAACCTCCTCCTCTGCGAGAAGATGGAGCAGTCAGTTTCAGCAAAATATCTTTCTTTTATGTGTTCAAACAGTTCTGCAGGAAGTGTAAAGCTGGTATGCGGAGATGGATTGCAGTGGATTAGCTAATGCATCAGGGAGCAGTCAGCTTCTCCTGCATGTCTCAACCTGCCAGACAATGAGCTTGGCAGGAGTACCTGGACTGGGTCATGCTATGGACTCTCTTGCCTGCTGTTCTGCCTTGGGCAGCAGCTGATAATAAGGTGAGTAGGGAAGAAACAAAGGTAACAGTGCACACAAGCTTTAATTCTTCCTCATGTATCCTGCTCAGGTGAAGTTTTGGATTACCTGCACATAGCAGGCTGTGTGGCCTGCCCAATCATGTGTCCTTAGACAGCCTTTCGGACTGAGTGCTTGTCAACAAGTATGACAAGTGCCTTAGTGTGACTGTTCAGAGGGTGCTGGAGCCCTGGGAGCCACTGCCCCATGTTCTGCTCCCAGGAACAGGCTCCAGCTAGTGTCACCTGGGTGACACACAGCCCCTCATTAGTCCCTCCTGCACCACAGCCCACCACTAACCTGCACCCTGAGGCAGCACGGCCAACCTGCGGTGACTTCAGTGTGTGACACAGCCGTTTTGGTAAGTCCTACAATACATGTGGAGAGCATACGGCAAAGGCCAAGGCAAGGGGTAAACATCTCCCCCCACCCCCCTGCACTTTTCACTGGAGTTGGTCACTGTGCTTCAAATGGGGGAGGTGAAAAGGGGAGAAAGGTGCCTTACTGCAGTTTTAATGAGTTGTATCTGTTCCTCTCTCCTCCTCGTGCTGTGCAAAGGTCGCCTCTCTGTGTTTGGGGGTCTATCTAACGTCACTAACGCTGCTGCAAGAGGCAGGAGGAGGCACCTTCCCGGCCTCGCTGCCGGGGCACGCCCACCGTGCCCTGATGCCCCTCAGGCGGAGGCCCGTGTCCCCTGGGGCGCGCTCGGGGTCCCCTCAGGCGGAGGCCCGTGTCCCCTGGGGCGCGCTCGGGGTCCCCTCAGGCGGAGGCCCGTGTCCCCTGGGGCGC
>JAWWMO010000175.1:4871063-4903591 GCA_035047845.1 Dendrocincla fuliginosa | reverse complement strand
GCTCGGGGTCCCCTCACACAGGGCCGGTTCCCCTCAGACACGTTCGAGGTCGCCTCACGCAGCGCCGGGTCCCGTCACACAGGGCCGAGTCTCCCCGCCCCGGGTCCCCTCACGGAGGCGCCCGCCCCTTGCCGCCAGTGCGCAGGCGCGGAGCGCGGGGCGGGGCCGCGGCCATTGCGGCCCGGCTGGCTGAGGGGACGCGCCGCTCCTGCCGCCGCCGCGATGGTGTCCTGGATGATCTCCCGGGCGGTCGTGTGAGTGCCGGGATGGGGCGGCGGGGGGCGGCTCCTCTCCCGTGGCGGGAGGGGTCCCGGGAGCGGCGGGTGGGAGGCGGCGCCCCCTTATCCCTTGCCCTGGTCCCGCTGAGCCGGGCGCCTCGCAGAGTCCTTGTGCTCCCAGAAACTCCCGCGAAGCCTCCACGGGGCTCCTGGTTGACCACCGTGTGTCCCTCTTGGTCACTCCGTGTGTCTCGTGCTCGAAGTGCAAGTTGTCTGGGGCTGCTGGTGCCTGTCACACGCGAATCGCGACCGCTGCTTGTAAATTGATGGAGAGTAGCCTGTAAAATCTAAGTTTTCTTTCTGGACTTGTGACCGAGTATACTCTATAAAAGCTGGTTCCTTTCCAACTCGTGGCAGAGCTGAGAGCTGGACTGGCAGTATTATTGTGCACTGGACTCTGTGAAGTTGAGCTTTTGGCAGCCGAAGAGGTAAACTTTCTTAGGTGAGAAGTATCATGTTACGTATTGTGCAAGTTCTTTTTGAGAAAGAGCAAACTGCGATGCAGCCTCTGTTATTTTTCACGGGCATTGTGCTGTTCCTTCATGAAACTGGCGGGTTATTGTGCTCATTGGAATTATAGTCCCTCAGAAACGTGGAGTAGTATTTGGGCAGCAGAGTCTTCCTCATGCTTCTTGCTGAGCAGCATTTTGGCTCCCAGTGTTTTTTGGGTCACTTGAGCTGAAATTTGCACCGTGTGATTTTTTTTGCCAGGCAAATGAAGTGAGTCTGCACACAAAGCAGTCCGACAAAAATCTGAATTAGTGTAAAGTATGTTGCAGGAGCATATGAACCAAAGCAGGGTGTAGAAGGATTTCACTGTTTCGTTGGTGACAAATGTCCCCCTTAAGCTCTCTGGTGTAATTTCATGCGAAGACTTTTACTTGTTGTCAGGAAGCCCTCTAATACCAGGATGTATTTCCTGCTGTAGTCCACTCACCTAGATAAGTAGCAGTCCTGCTTCTCACTGCTCCCCACCTTGAGATTTGTCAGATAATTGAAACTTGCAAAGTAGAGCATCACGTTCGTTCCAGAACTGGCAAAGGATGACGTGGGTTTGGAAGAGAGAGGCTGTGGGAAGAATTGCTGTTGGTGCACTTTGTCAGTGTGGTCTTCCCATGGGCAATACACAGCGCTAGAGGCAAGAGGCATTAGCTTACTTTTTGTACATCAACATCAGATGGAGCTGCTGAACCTGTTTCTGCCTTCTTAAGTAAGAGCACCAGCTAGAAAATTCTTATTTTAACAACTCAGACTGTATTGGTTGTAAGGGAGGTCGCAGCAATGCTGAGCATCTCAATTTCTGATGAGCAGGTAGTTGTGTAGATATTTTTTTTCCCTTGAAGTTAATTTCTAGGGGTTTGTATTTGCATTTTGAGTCATCTGTGAGCCTAGCCAATAGCACAGGGAATGAAGAGAACAGCTGCTGCTCTCCAAAGATTTGTTGCAAAAGGATAATGTATTGTGCAGTTCTCTATAGTTTAGTTTCCTGGTTGCCATTGGTCACTCATTTGTGTGCCCTAATTATTTTTGCTAAAAAGGGAGTCCTTAATATTATTTATAGATCATTTCCACCTTCTTGTGTCCTTGTTTCCTAGCTGTGGGACTTAAATACTTTGCCAGTGTTTAACTTCCCAGGAAGGGGAAAGTGTTGGATGAGAACTTGGACAGCTTTGAGACTATTGTTTAATTTTGCCTAATAAAGCAAAATTCACGTGGAAACGGAAGGTGAGACATAGCACAAAAGTAAATGTGGTGTGGCATTAGAGATCTTAATTCAAAGGTCTTGAGACTGTCCTCTTTGTCCTCTTTCCTCAGTGTCTCTTGTGCTGCCTTCCTCTTTGATCTCTTTTCCTTCCTGGTCTCTTTGTAGACACACCTGTTCCAGTGACTTTGTTTTTCTGACTTGTGTGTTAGGAGTTTGGAAGGTGTGTACTGCCTTTACCTTAAATGCCACAAGAAGCATGGAAATATTTTTAACCACTATGTAGCTGTGGAGACCTGAGATTATCTCTTGTTTATGTAGCATTTTAATTCTGGTGTGGTGACTTTGTATATATGAAAGCTGTGGATGTCTTACTCTGTCGGTATGTTGTGTGTGGGCAGCCATCAGGAGTACCTGCCATCTTGACTGGTGACAGGAAGGAGCAGCAGTTATTCTGGCTGTAGTAGAGTTCTTCTCTCCTGACTGACCAACTATTTTTCAGGGCCAAAAGAGCAGCAAAATATTAATTTGTAGGTGCGTCATAGTGCCCTTTGCTGACCTCTGTTATGAGGGACTTGTCCTGACACGACTATTCCAGGCAAACCACCTTCTGATGCAGTTTGAGACTTTGCAATTTGGGATTCATTAACTCCACTAAAGTAGTTTGGTTAAAGCTTTAAGGAGCTAGGGAATGGTGCTAGTAGAGAATTAAAATTCTTAATTGCATGTGAATTGTCTTGAGGACTAATGCACAGGAAACAGGGAGTGGTTCAAATTCACTGTTCCACACAACTTTGTTTTAATGAAATATTTTCCCTTTGCTCTATAATGCTTTTATACTGAAGCATCTAAACTTGTGAAATACCTTGTAGTAATTGCTTGTCTTTTCATTTTTGTCAGGAAGCAGAAGGCTTGAGGCACATAATTAAAACATCTTTTAATTTTCAAGTTTTGTGTCGCTAGAGTGCTGCTGTAATAGGTACAGGTTGTTATTACTTCTAAAACACTGGCTATTGCAGCAGTTTTTTGAATGTTTATGCTAGGGTTTTTCCTTTTTTCACTTAGAAAACAAACAAAGTAGTTATTTATTTCAGAGTCTCAGAAAGCTTAGAGTGGTACATCTTGTCAAATTCTTGGTCTTTAATGGTGGGAATAGCTTCTAAATTTGTGGCTGCCCATCTTGTTAACTTCAAAGAGAGCTTGTGCTTGACTTTTAGTCTGCTTTGATTGCTCATTCTTCTCATTTGTAAGGTCTGAGCAATTGTGTACACATCAGTTGCTGAGACAGTATTTAATAGTCAACACGCTGAGTACTTGTCAGTCACAGCCTGGTATGGATGAGATCAGACCATCCTCTTGTGCCAAGCAAAGATGTGAAGCATCCTAAATACAAAGTAGATGGCCATTTTGTACTTGCAATCTGTTACAGCAGACTGTCTGCTGTAATCTGTTAACTTTTCCCCCCTCCTCACTTAAAAATGAAAGTTCCCCCATCTGTGTTGCTTTGCAACACTCGCTACCGTCATGTTTAAGTACATGGTTTGTTGCCAGTCAAGTTGGTCAGTATCCATAAATTTTGGGAGAGTTGTGGGTCCGCAGGAGGAAGTATTTGTCTTGGCTACTAGTACTTCATTTTCTGTTGCTTATATGTATAATGTCTGCCTTCCCTGCCTGCATTTTAGAGCCTTGCAACGAGCAAAAAGTGTACAAGTAAAAGATTAAGCAGTCATCCCTTGGTTCTGATATTAGATTATAACTGTAAATAGGTTAAGCTGGACAAAGACTGTCTGGGAGACACAGAGGTGACCTGAAGGTAGGTAGCAGTATTAGTGTCTTCTGGCCTTTGCTACTTTACCGGTTGGAGCTGTTTCTTTCATGGTGGTTTTCAAGGCATTCTCTTCCTCTACTTTTAATACTTTTCTGTTTGACGTTTCCAACTGCCCCTACAATTACTACACATCGGAGAAAGTGTGGCTGAAGCCGTGGATTCTGTGCTGATTGGGTTGTTGTCAGGGATAGAGTGTAGTGTTTAGAGTGTAGGTGGTGTTTTATGTAACTGTGTATGCTTTGATTGTAAACCTAAATTGTGTCTTGCTTTTGGAATACAATTTTTTTAATTAAAAGCACAAAGTACAAAAATATTTATCCTCTTGTTTGCTAATCAACATGCTGTCAAACATGTCTTGAAACAATCACAGCTCATCAGATGGAATTAAGTAACATACCACTACATGTTGTGTGGAAGGAGTAGCTATAGCCTAATATTGATGCTGAATTTCTTCCTGTGTCCTTGCAGTTTACAGGCCAATAAATTGCTGCTGCACCTGTAGGGGGAAAAAGCTGTTGCTGTCACTGTGTGAGTGACTTGAGATGGAAAGATGTGCTGAGATGCCTCTCATCACAGAACTGCAAAAATTCAGTCACCTTGTATCAGTTATCCTTGACATTTCATTCTCTGCTTAAATAGATCTCACTGGCTCGGTGCTGTGAGGGGCCATCCTGCCCTTCACCCTCTGCTCACTCACTTTTCACAGGGTCCAGAAGTTGCCCTGTGGCCACAGGGTGAGTCTGGTTGTTTTGTCAACCCAAAAGAAAATTAGCATTGACAGAATGCTAATCTTTTGTTAGTTGCAGTGTACTGCATCAGCTCATGCTGTGTAGTTGCTAGGTAAGTGCTGTGTTGAGAATGAAAGGTTGTAGGACAACACCAGTGTTGTTTTTGGCCTCAGCATATGACCAGACTGGTTAAAGCCTACTCTGAAACTACATTCTTCCCTTACACATTGCTGCTTATTCTTTCTTGTAGTGAAACTAGTTCCAGGAATAACAGTGCAGCTGTTCTAATCAAACAAGGTGTCAGATTTTTTAAAGCATCTTAAATTTTATAGGTTGACTCTGTAAGCATATGTAAGTCTAGGGATTATGTGTATTGTCCTGTCTGTGTGAAAGTTTAAATAATTGACATAATTTAGCAATGAAATCATCAGAGCCCTTCTCTCCAACAGCTCAGCTTCGCAGTGGGGCAATCCTAATATGTACAATAAGTGTCTGCTCACTTGACTTGTAACAGCTTCTGGGTTAGTTAGTGCCCTGCAAAATGACTAGCTCTGACAACTTGTTAGGAGTAAGTGTCTCCACTGCCTGCCTGGCACACCTTGCCTTAAATCAGTGTTTGCTGTGCAGCCTGACTGCTCTTTTCTCTCCTGTGTTTACGGGATGGTGTAGGTGCAGAGCATGTTCAGAGTCACTGTACACAGCCCATGGCAGGCGGGTGGACTGAAGCTCAAAACAGATGGAGCATGACAAGAGGCATCCTGTAGAGTCTGATGTTCTTACTTAATGGTCTTGGCATGTGCTCTTGTTACAAAACGTGCTGAAATCCACATCTGTGTCCTATGCATTATAGATAAAGAAATTCCAGGAACTGCATGGTCTGGTGCAAAAGGACGTTTCTAATTAAAACAAGCAACCTCCACTCTTTCATGTTCTATAAACTGATGGCTGCTTCAACCAAGCATATTGAGTATTTCTGCAACTTAGATGGAATGGCTTGTTTCTCCTGGTTGTTTTGTATGGAGAAGACAGCTCCTGATATGCTTATGTAAGGCTGAGGAAGATTCTGAGCCAACTTTTGATAGTTAAAGAAAAAAGTTGTTTTGGCTTAATTTTAATACTTGATAAGAAGATATTAAATGTATGTAAAAAATGTCTGGCAAAGCCCCCTGTTCTGGCGCTTCACGTGTAAAGAAGCTTCGTGTAAGCTTTTTAGTTTTTCTTTATTCTGCTTTTGAAATCCCTAAATTTTAAAACCTGTGCAAGTATTAGGTTTTCACAAAAAAAAAAATACAGGACAGTCTCTGTTGCAAACCTTCCACGTTTTTAAGACCTTGTAACAGTTTATTATTGGACAAATGTGATGAGGTGTGTAGAGTCTAGGTAAGAAACATGACTGCAATTTTTTTACTGACCAGTCTGGCTTCAAACATGATTGGACTCAGTGACATTGGATTATCAGTCTGATGAGATGCTTCTGGACAGGAGGGAAATAAAGCACCCCACAGTGACTAACTCTGCACTGAGCCTTTTGTCAGCCATCACTGTTACTTTGCTGTTCAGTTTATCACTGACAAAATAATAGGGTGTTTCTTCTGTTTCTGTTGTTTTATAGCTTGTCTGCAAGCATCCATATGGAGGTGGGTTTAACTGGGTGCATGTTTTCCCTGTGTTTATCATCTCTGAAACATTGCTCATGTATTCTGAAGACAGTTGAAACTTGCATTTGATGTCGAAAACTAAGTGCAATTCATTCTGAAAGCTTTCAACCTGGCTTTAAGTGTAACGATTCCCAAAGCAGAATTTTTCCTCAAGTGAGAAGTCTGACATAATGCCGTTCTTTCCTCTGCTGTGAACGCTGTTGGAACTTGCAGTGCTCAAAGGGAAAATTCAGAATACAGTTTGTACTTGTACCTTCCTACCACTGTCTGGTTTTGTTTTTTCCTCCCCCACCCTGTTTTGTAACTCATCAATCAAAAACATGGAGAGTGAGGAAGATAGTCACTAGCTTAGAGATCTTGATTAGTTTGTATAGTACAGTAATATTACATTAAACTGTAATATATAAAACCCCCAAAATGTCTGCTAATCTTTTTTTTTCCCCAGATTAGGATTTTGTTCCAGAACATGTGGTTTTCCTCTGTCTAAAGGCATGTCTAGTGTTATTCAGTTACAGCGTATTTTGTATTAGACTCTTTTAAAAGCTGACCTATTCACATTTTTCAGCAGCAAGCAGCTTACAGCTCATTTGGAAGACAATATATCCACAGAAACATGAAATACATGTTTTACATGACTGCTTTGGCTGTCGTTAATTTGCTGTAGATGCAATATAAGCAGTGTTGGTTTTACTATTCTGCCTTTAGAACTTTGAGTGGTAGGGCTTTCTTGTCGAAAAGTTAACCTTGAATGCTTGAGACAAAATGGAATTTACATTTGTATAACAAGGATAATGTGAATTAGGCAAATTTACCTTTCACTTGCATTTGGAAAATGACCATTCCAAAAAGGCAGACATTTCTTTCCTATCTTCTGGTTTCTTAACCTGTTAATATATTACTAGTGAAACAATTGATGTTAACAGAATTGTTCTCTCAAAGATCAATCTTTGGTTAATCAACATAGTGTGCATTATCTGTTTTTGAGATCAAAACTTACCCCTCAAACTACTTTATTAATGCATGGATCTCTAAAGAAAACAATTGTTGGGTGTCAAAAGGGAGGAAAATAAGTAGCTTTTAGCATGGTGCTTTTAACATTTAAGGCTGAGTTACTGATACAACTGCATGAAAAAGATGGGTAGAGATTCTGTGTGTTATTAGTCTTGACTTGGTGTCTGACAGGATATTCAGAGTTCACTAAGTACCAGGCATAACTGAGGAAACACTTGGGAATGAGAAGTCCAGATGTTATCTCCACAGTCTGCCAAGTAACAAGTTCATAGAAACCTTTTCCTGTGTACAATGGGGAGGTTTAGTTTTGGAATGCTCTAAGGGTCTTCAGAAATAAACTTTTTGGCCAAAATGAAAAGAATAGTTTGAAAATCAAGGACGTGAAGGCAAAAAAACCTGAGATGTAAGTAACTTCTAATGATCGAAAGCAAAACCCTCAGCTTCTGAGTAGGAGATAAGACATAGTTCCTTTGACTTGAAGAGCTGGTGTTGCGTGGTTACACTTATCACTTTGCTCAAATTGCACCGTTTTTGTATCATTTCCATGACAGAGGCAGAAGCATTAGGCTGGTCTGTGATGATGCCCTTAGGCTCTAGGATGTGTAATGAATAAATAGGATTGAACTCTTTAGGTTTGAACTTCACTCTTCTTTCTAGAACCACAGAGATGAATATTCTACATTGTGTGACCAGTAGCAGTGTGGACACTTCTATCTCTGGTCTTTGTTTTGTTTTTTAAATGGAACCCACATGTAGTGTGGTTTGTCTTTCACTTACAGACACCTCAAAAATAAAATGAGGTTTCCCTTGGAACAAGCAGAAGCAGATTTTAGTTGGGGCCCCTATTTTAAATGTTAGCTTCCTATGGACAGTTATTTTGATTTTGATAGTGCTCCAAAAATACTGATAGAAGATACTCTTAGAGCATCAAGGAACAATTGTGGATTTTAACTTGTGAAATTCTGTTAAGTCTCTAGTAGTCTTGAAGTAGGATAAAAAGCAAAGCTGCTAAGGTATACATCTAAATGGAAATCCATTTATTGACAATTTTTGAGGACACTGGAATCAAAGCTAAGTAAGTAGGTAAATAAGAGAGCTGGCAGTTTTTACTTGTATTTATTGAAGCCAAGAAACTGCGTGTGAAGAGCATATGTAACCCCACAACAAAATTAAACATCTCATTCTAAATTGGTAGTGTTTCTGTTGATCTTGTTCAGCACATCATCTGCATTAAGTTAGTGATGTCTTTTAGGAGCTCTCTGAAGTATCCTAAATTGAGAGGATCACGTTGCTCCTGAACACTGCATGTGTAGGCTGTAGTACCTCCAGGAGTAGCAAGTGTAGAGAACTTTTTTGAAAACAAGAAAGCTCATAAGTGTCTTTCTCTGTTGTCTGTCATTACCTTTATTATGTGAACTTTTAAAGCATAATCACTTAAAATAGAATTTATGCTATGTGACAGCTTCTTTGAACATGCATGTAGGTATCACCTTTCATCTTTAATTTTAAAAAATTGTGGACTTAATTGTCGTTTTGCTCACCTGCTTTATGAAGTAAGCTTGTTCATGCATGTACTAAATAAAAGTAGAAAATATCTGCTGAAAACCAGACTTGGTTTGACCTTTTTTTAAAAAAAAATAAATGGCAAATTAGTCAGTTGGTTTCTTTTGACAGGTTGAATCCAGCTATCAGTCCTTGCTGATCTTTACAAGCAAAGCAGAGTTTAGTACAAGGACTGAGTAATGCCAGGCTGTCTTAAGAGCTGTTTGAGAAGTGGGCGCAGTCATTGCTAACTGTTGGTGAGTTCTCAGTGTTCATTTTGCTCCTGCCTGACACCACACCTGCTTGAAGTGAGGCTACAAATTCTTTGCTTTCAGTGGTAACCAGTAGTGGCAACACAGAAATCAGAGACTGTTCTAGGTAGATTAGAAGGAAGGTAAGTTATTTAGGTTTAAGTAAGTGAGAACAGCTTTGGAAATTAATACTTCTCCATCAGGGATGAATTTTTACTTTTGAGGTAAGAACTGAGTGGAAGATTTAAATTGTCTAATAAGGGTTGCTCTGTATTGAAGGCTATCAGTGTTTGCTCTCTATCACGTGGAAGTGCTACAGATAGCTCATTTCAGTTCCTCAGTGTGAGTGCTTGGAAGATGTGAGCTCACCTGCTGACTGTTCTGCACATGTGGGTCAGATTAATAAGGCAGGAAACAGGAAGGAGTGCAGGGATTGTCAGGGTGCTATTACAGCAGGAGTCAAATGTATGTAAAAGTCAAGCAATGAATAGGTAGCTATGCAGAGAAGTGACTAAGAGTTTTATAACAACTGCTATTTGCTTTTCAGTACTAGCTGTTTGGAATTTTCTGTACTGCTGGGTTGGTTGGGCATTTTGATCATGTTTTGAACAGGATTTGTGAGCCAATGAGGTTTTTGATCTTTTACTGTCTTTTAATGACATGTTGTTGGTGTCTCCAGGCTTATGCCCTTCTGTTAAAATATGCCTAGCTGTCCAGCAGCACAGGGGGAGATTGATCTGTCCTGGGCATGGATTTTGGACACTATCCCCAGGCATAGGCAGACATTGATATGCAAATAAATAGCTTCTTCCCAGGTGCTTCTGCACTGTATGGGATCTATGTGTGATCAAGAGGTGAGCTGATTAAGTTTTTGTGTACCAGTAATGCCTGGGAGAGAGTTGTGTGAGGGCACCCATGCAGCGTGTTGAGGCTGACTCATTAGAGAGGGTGGCCTGGATTTTGCTTCAGGAGTTGTTTTTTAGCAGTACTTTGTTCCAGATTGCCACAGGCCCCTGAGAGAGGGCTGTTAAGAGCAAACACACAGCAGGAATGTTGCTGGACAGTGGAATGTGAGTGACTTGTGTTTGGGGAGTCTTGCTGATGAACTCCCCTAATACACTGCAAGCTGTATGTTAACTGTGAGTTGGAAATTCAAAGTTAATTCTTGCTGAAGGAGGTAACACTTATAATGTGTGTATAGTTATCAAGGCAATGATTAAGAGCACTCTCTGATTTTCATGGTGTTACATAGAGTTTTGTAGTAGCAACTAGAACAAGAAACAGGTAATCTAGAAATTGCTATGAAAGTTTCTGATGCTTTCAGCTCTAAGCATGTGCAAAAAGCAAGTGGGAGTTCTGAGAAGGATGGATTTATAGGTGAATTTTGCTCTAGGGAGTGGCAGGAAAGGAAAACGTTCATTTTGGGTGCAAAAAAAGATAAATCCTCTGCAGAGAAAATGGGTTAAAAGTTTGAATGTTCTTTTGGCATCTAAATCTTGTTTTCTCTGAGAGAAGCCTGGTGAGCATACATGAATAAATGAGCAGTCTTACTGGTGTGTCTTGCCCATAAGTACCTGAGCACTTGTACAGATTCCAGTGCAGAACATCCCTCACAGAAGAGAATTTTTTTTCTGAATTTCTTGTTGTGCTCTCTTTAGACTTCTTTCAAGGTTCAGGCAGGGCTGTTCCCACGTTGAGACAACTTGAAGAGCATCTGGCAACAGGTTCTGTAGTTTAGGGTAAGTCAATAAATATTCCATAAAACTGAGTGGTTAGGATATGTGTAAGAAAGCTTGGAGCTTTGCATTGGAAGATAGGCTTGATTGTCTCTTAGCAGACTGCTTTCAGCTATTATTACACAGGACTTATTAAATAAATGTTACTGGCATAGAAAAATCCTACCTTTTAAGAGGGATTGGTAGGGACTTAACTTTTCCCCTTAAAACTTTAAGGTGATGTCTGACTGTTTGAGTAATTGCATTACTGTTGGTTATGTGGTGCTTTGGAAGAATCTGGCAGTTGTTTTGGAGAATTCCAGCTTTTTAAGTTGGAAAGTTAATAGCCTCTTTGCTCTGCTCAAGAATGTGCTTTATTCAGATCTGTCTGTGCTTCTGGATATATTTTTTAACTGTTAAGGCTTTTTTCCTTTGTCTGTTGGGGATATTATCTGTATAAGAATGCTATGAGGATTTTAACAGAACTGTTTCTGATTGTATTCCTACCTTTCGGTAACTGTAATCTACTAAAGAGGTTGCTGAGTTTAAGGTTTGCTATTGTTAGCAGACATGTTTTTTAATAGGATTCATGTGATTTTGATTTTTTTTTTTTCCCCTTGCCCAAGGCAGGAGGGTGGAAGAAAATGTAGGATACAATTTGGTGTGGTGTTCAGGAGCTTATCTTCATGCTTCCCTGTAGCATACTAGCATTTTGGTCACAGCATAGTCTTTGTAGTTATTTGAATACAGAGTCTTTTACTCTAGATTGTTGTGGTTAGTATTGTTTAACTGAATGGCAAAATGGAATTAAATTCTGTCAGGCTGTCAGGTGCTGGACAGAAAGCCTTTGTTTATTATAGCGCTTTTCAGAAACATCCAGGACAAAAATGCCCGGATGAGCTTTTATTTGTTTGGACATGTGAAAAAGTAGGGGGTAGCTGGTCCAGTCTAGAACTTACTACCCAGCTGTAACACTCAAGGGGAGCTGGCAAGGCATGACTTAAGGGTCTTGCTTTTTTGGCAGTGTGTTGGGTTTTTGTGGCAGAGATTACAGGGGTGGCTCCTGTGACAAGCTGCTGGAAGCTTTCCCTAAGTCTGATAGAGCCAGTGCCAGCTCCGAGATGGACCCACTGCTGGCCAAGGCTGTGTCTGTCAGTGACAGTACTTTTGGGATAACACATTTAAGAAGGTGAAAAAGAAAACTGCATAAGAGCAGACAAAATAGAATGTGAGGTAAAGAACTCTGCAGACACCAGGGTCAGTGGAGGAGTCGGAAGAGGTGCTCCAGGTGTTGGAGCAGAGATTCCCCTGCAGCCTGTGAACAAAGGTCATGGTGAGGCAGCTGTGTCCCCTGGAAATCCATGGTGGAGCAGAGATCCACCTGCAGCCCTTGGAGGACCCCACTCTGGAGTAGGTGGATGCCCAAAGGAGGCTGTGACTCCATGGAAAGCCTGTGCTGGAGCAGGCTCCTGGCAGGAGCTGTGGCCCTGTGGGATCCCACACGGGAGCAGCCTGTTGCTGAAGGACTGCACACCATGTAAGGGATCCATGTGAGAGCAGTTTGTGAAGAACTGCAGTCTGTGGCAAGGACTCACACTGGAGCAGTTCACGGAGGACTACCCCGTGTGGGAGGGACCCCATGCTGGAACAGGGTAAGAATGCAAGGAGTCTTCCCTCTGAGGAGGAAGGAGTAGCAGAGACCAAGTATGATATACTGACTGTAATCCGCACTCCTCCTTCCCCTGTACTGCTGGTGGGGAAGGAGGTAGAGAATTTGGGAGTGAAGCGGAGCCTGGGATGAAGGGGCTGGTGGAGGAAAGATGTTAAAATTTAATCTTATTTCCTGTTTCCTTACTGGTTTGATTGGCAATAAATTAATTTTTCTCTCTGAGCTGAGTTAGTAATTTCTCATGAATTATCTCTTGCTGTCCTTCTCTCCCCATGAGCCTTTCCTTGTATTTTCTCTCCCCTGCCCGGCTGAGGAGGGCTGTGACAGAGCAGCTTTGCTGGGCACCTGGTGTCCAGCCTGGGTCAACCCACCACACGCAGAGGGTTTTTTGTGTGTTTGTTTTGTTTTGTTTTGACCCTGAATAGGATTCGTACAGATACTTCTTATGCCGTATTTTGATCATGAGGGTACCGCAGAGATGTGTAACTTGTTAGTCTTACTGCTTGACAAAAGAAAAAGAAAAAATCCAATCTGCTTATCTTTGATGGGAGTGGTTTAGAAGTATGAGAGCAGCATGCAGTCTAAGCAAAAATGCTTCTGCTTTTTCAGCGTGTGCCAATTGAAACCTCAGTGGACATGTTAAGGTGCATGGCCATATCTGCCTTTTTACAGCCAAGAACAGCCAGACAAAGATTTGAGTGTCATTCTCTAGATTTTCAGTCTGCTATTTAGTTTCCATTAGCCAACTTCCCTTCAAATAAAACCTTACTTAGACTAAACTTGCTAACTGTACATGGAATAGTAATTATAGTTTGTGTAGAAGCAAAATGTAGATGTACACGTTAGCAAGTGTCTGGTTCTGTATCTGTGCCAAAATCTTCAGTCTGTCAGTGGGTGGACAAATGGGTGTCATCTCTGTTATCAGACTTGTTAAGGAAAGGGAACTTAGTGAATGGCATTGTCGCTGAAGTATCTCATACTCAACATGTTTCCTGAATTGCTTTTACTATCAAGCAAGAGCCAGGACTGTTCCCTTTTTTGAATTTCAGAGGAATGAAAGAATACAGTGCCAAACGCTATTCCTTGCTTGGGGCAATTCTTTGGCAATGAGAACAGACCGAAGCCTTAAATGCACTGCTGGTTTAATGGCTTAGTATTTTGGGAGTCTGGATGCCAAGGAATCCTTTTGAGCGACTTAGTGGCTTTCCTTTGTGTCTTGGCTTTTTTTTTCTTTTTTTTTTTTTTTGAAACCTTGGCTTCAGAGTAATTTACTGTCCAGGTTAAATATGCTCAGTGCCAAAGCGATGTGTATACAGGTGACTGATTTTTCACCTATCAGTCAGATGCAAACTCAGTCGCTTTGCTTCAGAAATGAGTTTTTCAAAGTCTTTCACTTTGAAGCTTTTAAAATTGTAAAACCATAGATTATGTGATAATGCAGGCAGTAGGTTATGTTTTTTTAAAAAATACAGCCATATGGATATACAAATATATCGTTTTGTTCAGATTTAAAGGCTCTCTGATGCATTTTTTCCTTTGAATTTTGATTTTAATCTCCTAGTATATTTGACAAACATTGCTCTTTAAATGAGGGGGAAAAGGCCTGTAGGGGAGGTGGCTGTACCAAAAAAGGAATGTTACATTAGTTGCTGAGTCCAGCTGAAAAACTGAAATAGCTAGGCTTACAACTGGCAATGAAATTACATTGCTAAGCAGGATTATCCATATATCTACTAGTAAAATAAAGTAAATGACATTCCACGCGGCTGAAATCTGTTTCCATCTGTGGAAACTGGCTTTGTTTTTGTCCACTGTGTTAGTGCAGTGTGCTGATGTCCAGTGAGAGATACAAACTGCCTTTTAAACGTAACACTCAAGCTCTTAAATTTGAAAAGCCATGGAATAACTAGGCACATCCTCGAAGTATGTTGTGCAGTTACTGCTGAAATACTGGAGGATGGATGTGCTTATAATGTATAGAGTAGGTGTTGCTGACAGCTTTGAGATGTCAGGAGGCATCAGTGCAAACTGGAGAACCACGAGAGCAGTGCTGTAGTTACTATGTCAGTGTTACTGGTTGTGCCCAGACTCCTATTCTGCCTCAATCAGCTGCAGGGAGCTCTCTTTTGCCAGAATACTGATCTATCAGGTATAGATCAAGGGAAAAGTCAATCTGCTGACCTTCCGCTGTACTCACAGTTGACAAGTTGACTTTTCTGCTGTAAAATTGCCTGGTAGTCTTAACAAAGGTTAGATGGTTTTGCCTGTGAGGAGGAGGTAGCGATGCTGGAGTTGGCAGCAGCATCATGCTGCACTTTCAGTGTCAGCTCTGGCTGTAAGGAGGTAAAAACTTGATAGTTATGGTTCCTATTATCACTGGCTGAATGTGCTGATGTTTTGTTTTAATCCTGTCTACCCACTTCTAGTGAACAAGGGCCAGTTTTTCCAACACTTACAGCAGTATTGAACACTAATGAGCAGTGATATGTGGTGTTATCTGTTCTTCGGTTTTAAAGTGATTTCTAGAATAATTCTTTTAAAGAAAGTGACTATTTTTCAAACTTCTGATTTGACCAGTATTGAGTAACATAAAGATCTGCTAGATGGGAAAAACTACCTACCTTTATTATGCTTGTCTTGTGCTAGTGTTATCATTTAACTTGAGGTTGTCTTAAGCTTTATGGTCATCTTGCTGCTACTGTAATAAGCTTTCTGCTTGAAGATCAGTTGCTTCTGAAGAAGTATTCTCAAAGTTCTGTTTTGTCCCAGTTCATGTTCACTCCAGTTTTCAGAGGGTGAATTGCTGTTTAAGTTTAAAAATACAACTTTTGTTTTTAATTTAAGCAATGCTACCTGGCAGTGAAGTGACTGGAGAAGTATACATGACAAAATCTGTGAAAGTGGAAGACAAACTGTCTCTTTCATATGCTTCATCATGAGAAACTTACATGTGCAGGCTCCTAGTAGTTATTTAAATAACTTCGGAGTTGTTTTTTGTTTGTTTGTTTTCTGTTTTTATTTTCCTTAGGATTTGGGAGAGGTGCATAGGTGACCAGTAAGTGGTCGCATATAACTGTGCATCAGTCTGACAGTTGGTGGTGGTTATGATGTTCAGGAACCTCTTCTGTATTTTTTTAAACAAATAATTTCTACCCTTATAAAGTTTGTGTTACGTTCTTAGGACTAACAAGGCTTTCCTTGTGTCTGATACTCAGTGGTTATAAAATCAGCCAGAAGAACAAGATAGAGACTGGAGCTGGTGAGTAACTGAACAGGGTGTTCCATAGGGACAAAAATCAAAGAAAGAGCTGTTGCCTACAGAATTTCAGCAAAACAAAGGGTATTCAGGCTCTTATTCCTACGGTTTATGGATTTCCTGTTATTTGGGTGGCGTGAGGTTTTTAACTTATGTTGTCAGTATTTTTTCGTAGTTGGGAATAAAAGCACCTGGGGTTTTTTTGACTGTTACTTTTCTTGGCCTCAGGATAAAAGGTCTGTGGATTGTAGTAGAGCTGTATTTGGATAGGCTTCTGTAGGTTAGTGTGCTGAACTGGAATTCAGGAAAATATATACAAATTACATATTCAGGAGAAGATGGGGATGTAGATGTGAGATTGATGTATTTGGGTGTGCCTGACTTCGGGCTTCTTAGCACAAGAAAGATGTTAATTTGTTTGAGCAAATTCAGTAGATGCCATCAAGATGATCACAGGACGAGGACTTGTGAGCAGTGCCTGCATGAACTGGGCTTGTTCAGCTGTAAAAGAGAAGAGTTTGGGGGAATTAGTAGCAATCTTAAGTAACTTTGTGGAGGCTGTGAGTGCCAGGCTCATGGTTTTGCTGTGCTACTCAGTCAAGAGGGACAGTGGTCATAAACCTTTAATTTTAACTGGATAGAACTAAACCTTTGCACTAGAAGGCTCATTAAGCATTGGAACAGGTTACCCAGAGAGGGTATGAAGTCTCTTTGGAAAACTCCAGGACCTGACTGACTGAAGCATTAAGTATGGTCCAAATCTGCTGTTGACTTTGATTTGAGCAGGAAGTTGGATTAGATGACTTCACAAGGCCTTGCAAACATGAAGGACTCTGCAGTTACCCTTTGATAACTTCATGAGCCCCTCTCACTTTTGGCATTTACAACTTGACTTTGGTACCTTTGCCAGCATCCCCCTTCAACAGGCTTTGTTCCAGGGGTACCTGTGTGTTTGTCTTGGACTAAAGGGTGGAGAAATACTCTCCGTATGGTGTCTGTAATGTTGAAGGAAGTATCTCACCTTTGCTGTTAGCAATTCCATTTTTTCCCCCACTTATGTACTATGTGTTAGCTATTGGAGATAACTTTAGTGTGCTCTAATTTGGCTTCCTACCAAGCAGAAGCCTCCTGCATACATATCAGTGGGTGCCTCGAGGATGGTGTAATTCAAACTGATTGAATCCACGCTTATGTGGGTGTCTTGTATACTAGCAAAGTTCTCTGGTAGTTTTTGCAAATAATATCTTGTAGAAGATGAAGCTTCTGGGAGTAGTTGCTTGAGGAAAAAAAGTAAATTGGGCTACAAGGTTTTAAATTCTTTCCTGGGTCTAACACTGCAGTAAAGTTTGTGGTAGCATCATGCAGACTTCTGCAAAAAACTGTTCAGCTAGTCTGTAGCCAAGACTCCTAGTAGAAAGTGGGGTGTTGTAACCAAGTTCTGTTATAGCAGATCTTTGTCCTGTCCCTGCTCTCAGCATGGATTACTTGGCACCCTCTCAGCCTGCTCTGCACCTTGCTTTTGATGAATTCTATCAGCAATTGGCTGGCAGAGCAAAACTCGATTAATTGCCACTTGCCTCTATTTCCAAATGCTGCTGTTGCATAGGTCTAGCAAAAGGACATGGAATTATGTAACTCATAGTGTTTTAAAATTGCTATTGGAGTATCTTCTGGTAATGTGATAAAAGCTGATGATTCTGATAACCTGCAGATAGTTTCACAGGCTCTTTAAGTGTGATAGCCTTGCCAGTGTGGAAACCTTCTTTTGGTGTGGACAAACGGCAGGACTGGTTTACTTGTAGCTGAACCAGAACACAAACTGGTTTTACATTATCTATTACAGGCAGTCTTATGAAACAGGTTGTTGTCCTCAGGCCCTACACCCTTTTCTGTTCACACTGTTCCACTTCTGTGTATCATGAAACTTCCTCTGAGGAACCCATAACACTGTGGGGTCTGGTGTTTTTTTCCAAGCTAGGTAACGGGATTTTTTTATTATGTTGGCTGCATTGCTACAATTGTTGTCACTGTTTTGTCACCTACAGTATAACAGATCCTGAAAACTTTCTATTTTCCAATAGGCTGGTGTTTGGGATGCTGTATCCTGCATACTACTCATACAAAGCTGTGAAGACAAAAAATGTGAAGGAATATGTAAGTCTCGTTCTTTTTAATTGTTTAATTACATGCTTTTGCTGCTGACATGCATTTGTGATATTTTCCTTATGCAGTGCAATAAATCATATGAAAGCCTGACTGATGATCTTAGTGTGAGATACAACACCTGTATGAACCCAGTGGTAATACTGCAATTTTGTTTAGAGGTCTAAAGTTAAGGTATCTCAGACTCTTGATAGTTTTTTGCTCAAACATGTGCAACACACTATGCTGTACATGGATATTTTTAGGAGGATTTTTCACATAAACCTTAAGGTCTTGGCTGCATTTGAGCCTAGTGCTCAAATAATATACTTTTGGTCATGAGGTAGAATTAAAGTTTCCTCATTCTGCCAACAACTACAGTATAAACAATGACAATTTGATTCTTGGTGACCACTAGAAGAGTAGCAGCAGTTTGCTGTTGTATGGAGCAAAACAGGGGGTTCAGAAATCTACCTGAGAAAAGAGTAGGTCTCATTAATTTGCTGTTCTTCAAAGAGGAGAAAATATGTAACCAGGAAAGGAAAAAAGATTTGGTTAAGGTGATGGGGAGAAAAGTAGAACAGACAGAAGAGAAAGATGAACACAATTATAGTTGCTGCAGTTTTGAATTAAGCATTAAATTAATTACTTGTCAGTGTGAGCGATGATGATGATAACAAGCATGTTACCCAGTTTGCAGTCACAAGGAGCTTTGGTCACTGAGTTACTTCCCTCTTTTAAGAGGCAGCCTGACTTGATTTCTGCTACTAACCTGTGTTCTGTCCTGGATCTTGTCCTGAGCTGGGCTGCCTGACTCATAGTGGAGGCAGGGCTACCAGTTCCTCTAACTCAGCTGTGACCTGAGGCTGCTGTCTGGATGTGTGATGTCTCAACTTAGTACGTGGTTGGAGTAGTAGAATGTAGTAGGTGCTTTTCCTCCGTGTGAATGTCTTAATTTAGTCTGATCACTCCATCATGGCTCCAAAGTAGACATCATATTCTGTGTACAAGCTGATTAGAGATTACTTGTGTAGCTAGAGATGGTGCCTGCCAGAGCTAATCTTATGGGAGAAAAAAAAAATCATCAAAACTAAGAAGCATTCCCTCCATCTCTTGCTTAGTTTACCCTGCCAGGAAAGTCTATAATGCAAAGAATTTATGATCTACTGTTTCTCCCTGCTCCTTCAGAACAAGAGGAGGCTAAGTAGGGGATAGCACTTTCCTACTCAAATGAAGAAAATCTCTTTAATTGGAGACTTTAGTGTTGCCTCTTGCAATATGTGTTCTAGAGAGAAGTGGTGTTTGTAGAAGGCTGAGATTTTTTTCTCATCTCAGTTATCCAGTTAGCTATGACTTAATGTCTTTTCATTTACACAGGAGCCCCCTAGTAGGACCTGGAATCTTGTGAATCTGTGGTCTTTGGGCAGTCCCAGAAGTTGCATTTGCATGCCAAGTGTTCATGGGGCCAGGGTGAATGAGATCGATCACAGTGACTTTTTCATTAGCAGGGAATGACATTGATTTATCAGTGAATTACTACTCCATTGCTGGTTGGGTCGAGTGTCTGGGTAGGTCTTAGGGATGATCCATGGCTGTCATTTTCCCAGCTGGGTTTTTTTCTTTCACAGAGAGAGCAGGTTTAAGTGCAGCCTTCCAAATAACACAGGTTTGCTGTTAGTTGTATTATGGCCCAAGCACAACTTGATTTCCAGGGTTATCTGTGGCTCAGGAGCTATCTGGGTTTGTTGCTGGATTGTAAGAGCTTTGTAACAGTGAAATGTTTTGCTCAGCCACTGCTTCCACCAGTGAAAACAAACGAAAAGAACAGACATCTTGATTTGTGTAGGTCATGATGCAGCAAATTGTTCAAAGATTGTCTGGGGGGGGAAAAAGTGTTGTGCTGATTGTGGTAATTTAAAAGACTTATGGACTTAATGCTAGAAATTAGGATCTGTGCCTTTGAGGAGATTTATTTGTTCTTGTAATTACCCTGGTTTAATGGGGTTGACTAAGATATTTGAGAAGTTTTTTCACTGTGTTACACTAAAGGACTTGTAATAAGCATCTGAAATGTAGTTTAAAAGTCTGAACAGACCAGGCTTCTCAAACCGTGGCTTCAAAATCCTGACTTGAAAGAATGTGTTCAGCCAGAGCCAACAAAGATGAGCTTAACAATTGGATGGTAGGAAAAAAACCCCAACAAAACAAGTCGAGTCACCCTTTTAAGATGAAAAGTAAAACTCATTCAAAGCTTCTGGAACTTCATCTTTGAGAATTAAGTAGATGATAGTCTTGTGAGTAGTGTAAAAGCTGACCTTCAGTTTTTCATATTCTTTTTTTGTGGCATGGGAACCATTATAAGTTACTCAGGTTCATTTCTCAAGGGTACTTCTGGTACCTAATACTTTAATTGTACTAAAACAAGATTTGAGTTGTGTTTTATAGAATCTTTGCCCAGACCCTCAGTAGGACTCCTGGCAGATCTCACGTACCCTTCTGCAAAGCATTTTGTACTAGCAATCCAAAAGAAAGTCCACTTGAGCTGTTTTCCTAATCAGATAATTAGATGTTGATTAAAGAAAGAGTAGTGTGGATAAAATATATTGGGGAAATAACTCAGTCTTCTATGGCATCTTAAAAATTGCATTGTGTTTTGCTTAGGTTGATGGTGCAAGGTTGGATTTAATTTTATTTTTATTCAGGTGTTGACTGTGGTTCATGGAAGGGTCACCAGTCTAAATATCACATGGCTTGTCAGCAATGACTTCAGCTGTTGTGTAGGTTTGTCTTAGTTTATTCAAGCCTGAAATATCTAAATCCTCTGAGAGACTGAAGTGAAGAATGTCATCACATGACTGAGTTTCTTTTCAAACTGAAATGCAGAAAAGCATTTAAGATAAATGGGTCTCAAGTTCTGACAAAGGAAGTGGTTTTAAACCATAATGTGCAGCTATGAAGAAGGCAGCAGTGTATCATTAGGTTTTGAGTACTCATTTAGATCCACTTCAAAAAGAGATTATTTTAAAAGTGAAGATTAAATCTGAACCATGTCCTCTGTAGGAAGGTATATGTATTCCTCTTTCTGAAAGAGTACTGTGAATTTAGAGCTCAAACTAGTCTCCAACAATTGTGGTGGGGTAGGTTGTTCTTTTTCAGTTTTTGTATGATCATATGGTGTCATGTTTTTTTCTGGCATAGACAGTGTTGGAATTTAAAGAACACGTGAATGTTCAGTTAGTACAAATAACCAGTGGTGATTTGCACTGACCCGTTTTGGAAATACATTGCATTTGGCAGCTGATATCTTGAAGAAGACATATGCATGGGACTACTCCTATGGTATTTATTCTGAAAGATGCAGTTAGCTTTGATGACCAAATCTGAACAAATGCTCAAGAAAAATGAGTGATTTAGTTAATTGTTAGAAAACAGAACCTGTATTTTGAGAGCTTTGTTGGATTTCATTCTGTGATATGTAGTGTAAACCTTAAAACAAGTAAAAGGATGTATATAGCTGTACGCCTCTGAAGATTAAGCTTCTTGCATGTGAGGTTTTTTATTAATAAGAACTTTGTGGTTCTCAGCATATAAATAGAATTAAATTTCCATTAAAATGCTTTTCTGCTGCCTTGCCTTGGTGTTAATACCTCACGTTAAGCACTCACATCAAAATTAATGTCAGTGTGTGGCTGAATAAAAAATGTTGAGAGGAAAGCAAGGGCTGCCTCACCAGTGCTGACTTTGGGAGGTGTGGCATAAATATATGGGTGAGCGTGGAAGAGAATGAAATGGCCTGTAGAGCTATGGTGGGAGTTGCACTTCATGCTTGGGATAATCTGCCAGTTCTTTGCAGTGTTTTTTTTCTTGCCACTGTAGTTTTGTAGAGGCAGAATCAATTCTGTGAAGCCAGCCTGGGTGAGGTGGTGACCTTGATGAACCAGCCATTTAACTGAGCTTGTTGCAGCTGCCACCCGTTCTACTTCGGAACAGAAATCTTTCAGGACCTTCATATAATTGCACTTGAAAGCTGGTTTATGCAGACTGAGATACTGTTGAATGTCTTGCTTTGACAGCTCTGAACAGACTGTACAGTGTAAAGGTGAAATCAAAATTCTTACTGAAGATGGTGTTTTGTTTTCAGGTTCGCTGGATGATGTATTGGATTGTGTTTGCTCTTTACACAGTCACTGAAACAATAACTGACCTAACAGTCTCGTGGTAAGAGCCTCCTTTTTATGAACTCTAGATGAAACTGTATTTGTTGCTGATGTTCTTTGATTTGTAATGATCTATTGTGTCAAGAAGTTGTTTGTTGATAGCCCATTTTCCAGGCAGAGGTCTGGGTGCATGTGATGAACAGCATCTGTTTCAAGTTTGCAGTACACTGTCAATGGAAGTAGGGACTGTAACACTTCCACCTTTGCTGTAGAAACTGAATAGGGAAATGGAACTCTTAAAAGGATGGACTAGAATTTCTCTGTGCAGGAATGTATAATGCAAAGCAAGTATATTAATAGTTTTAATTTCTGAAATGACAGTTAATTAAAAAATTAAATCCACAAATCTATAACTCATTTAATTTTTGCATAATATAATTTCTTGTATGTGAAGAAGCCTGTGTTCTAGTTTGCAACTGTTTTTTAAAGATCTGTTCATAATGATTAATTACTGTGCCTTTCCTTACTGCAGTTGTTGATTCTGTGCAACCTTTAACTTGTCTGTAGGTTTCCACTGTACTACGAACTGAAGATAGCTTTTGTTATCTGGCTCCTTTCCCCATATACTAGAGGGGCGAGTTTAATCTACAGAAAATTTCTCCACCCACTGCTTTCTTCTAAAGAAAGGGTAAGAAATAACTTCTCAGACTTTTAGTGCCTAATATGGAAATACCATATGCTGAAATAGTGGTGCTGGATACACAATAAAAGCAGAGCAGTGTTACTGGTTTGCCAAGCAGCATGGACTTGGCCTAGCAGAGCCAAGTGCATGTGATTGCATGTATATGCTTCTGTTGAACTTGCCAGAGCAGACAATGTCCTGCTCTTTACTGACATAAGAGAGCCTGGTGTCCCCTGCTCCACTTGGTGCACTCAGAGGAGCCCAACTGAGTGGAAGTGATGCAGTTTGACTTTCTCCTGCAAGAACATGTGCAGAGCTCTCTGTGTAGAAGTACAAATGTAGCCTTACTAAAAGCTATTCATGTTACCATTCTTTCCTAGCGTAACCTAGTAATAACCCTTGTCAGGATGATTGACATGAATGGCCTTTATGGAGTGCAAACTGACAGGATAAGAGAAGAGACCTTTTTACTGCTGTGTAAGGGAAGACCAGTCTGCAACAGTAAATACCCAAAAAGACCTTCATAGCCTAGAGGATGTTTAGCTTTAGCCCAAGTATGACAGGACCACAGCTTTGCTTAGCTCTTTCTCAACATCCTGTTTGGATGTGTGGAAAGAGCTATTACCAAAGGTGTGAAGACTGCCACTGAGAAACCTTAGTCCAAAAAACAGCATTCCTAAAGGTTGGTGCCAGGCTTGGCCTTTATTAGGCAAAGCAGGTGGCTGACTTGATGGCTGCTGATACGAACAGTACGGTCCTCTTGACCTTCTGGAGGTGGAGCTATAAACTGTTTGCAGCTTGGTAAGCTAAAGGGGTACTTTGCTGTAGTCTGTGAGCTGTTGGGAAGTACCCTGCAGCCTTTATCTCCAACTCCAGACACTTAAACACAGCTGGGGATAAATGTCATGACTGTATTGTCCTTGGTACTTAACTGTGTCAAAGCTCTGGCTTTGGCAGTTCTTGGTGAGCTGGCCCTACCTTTCTAAGCAGCTCTCTGATTTCATGCTATTTCTTGACAAACTTTTGTCTGAAACTTCAGCTTATTCTCTGTAAGGAGCTTACTGTGTAGCTGCAATGTTTCTGAGCTGGGCAAAAGTGATCTATTTTATCTTCTTGTTTGACCAGATATAATCCTTTTTAAATGAGAGAGTTGTAATGAATGAAGCACTAGTATACAGAGACTAGACTAACTATCCCATTAAGTATCTTCTTGAACACTTCTGTCTTCTTTACTGATGAAAAAATAATACTGTGGGGTAGTTTTGCTCTTATGAACAGCCTTCTAAAATGTAAATACGTTTTGCTTTTAGGAGATTGACGAGTACATCGTCCAAGCCAAAGAAAGAGGCTATGAGACCATGGTGAATTTTGGAAGGCAAGGGTTGAATTTGGCAGCAACTGCAGCAGTGACAGCAGCTGTAAAGGTAACTTTCTGTTTGCATTAATTGCTTTTGGCCTTGATACAGAACAGTGTAATTGTACTGAGGATTTGCCATTCCTAAACAAAAAGTCAAATTCTGCAGGTGTGGTGAAAACCTGGAATAGAATTAAAGGCTTGTAGGCCTCTATTCCTCTTCATGTGTTTAAGATGGCTTGTAGTTATCTCTTGGATGATGGGAATCAGTTTACTCTAATTCAAAAGGTACCATGTAGTTTTCTGAGCAGGCTTTTGGTAAAGATGACCATTGTTAATTTTCTGTTTGTCTTGCTTTCTTGTTGGTAAAACCCCCTCCCTATTTAAAGGATTTCTGGCTTTTCTGCTGTTTGTCTCCAATCAACTTGAGGTAACTCCACATATGAATTAAAGCATGAAAGAGTACTACCATGGATAGAAGTGATCTTGACACAATTAACTTGGTTGCACTTGTTGAGTGAGTTATTAAATTAATACACTAGCATAAGCCTGCCTATTGCTGTTTAGCATACGTTTGCTTTGTCATGTAATTTCCAATAAATCCTGAAGTAACCTGTGGTTATTCCCAGATTACTGCCTTTCTACAAAAACTTACCACCTTCAGTTGTATTTCAGAGGGTCTTATGTATGGGAAAACAAAATAGAAGCTCAAATGTAAGACTTGGGGCAATTTGTGTCACGCTGAAAGGAGTGTAACTTCAGACAGCATGTATTCTACCTAATAGTAATTTAAACCAAAACACAAAGTATGGAGAGAAAGAGGTGCATGTCCAAGGTAAATGATAATTTTAAGGCAATCAGGATTAATTTCTTCCTGAGAATAAATGAAACACTGTGTTCATTGTGGCAGCACTGAAAATCTGAACTAGATAACAGAAGTAGATAACACAAAGCACTGTAGGGATCCCTGGCTGTCAAAGTTGATTAGGTACAGATTGCATTTAAATCAAACTTCTGGGCTTCTTTGTGAACTTGCATTATAAATCAAAGATATTTCTAAAAAGTACATTTTCAAATACAGTCTCTGAAAAGTGTGGAAACATAGCCCTGCCTATCTTGTTTATTTTCTGTTTTTAAAGATAGATGTGGGTGCTAGCATAATTACTTTTTGTTTTTAAATATGATCATAATGACCTTGAAATACTGAGAATGTGATTAAATTTGATTACTGTGGGGTTTTTTTTGTTATTCAAATTCTTAGTATTGCCTTGAGACATGAAATAATTTAGAATGAAATAGAATGTACCTCCAAAGGAATTAAAGTAAAAAATTGAAAATAGGTTATTTAAACAAACCAAACAAACCCTCAAAGTGCTCTACTGGGAAAAAGTTTTAGAAATGTGCTAAATGCTAAAATGCAAATTCTTTTCAAACAGCAAATCCTAATTTATTACAATGTGCACCTCTAAGGATACTTATGCTCTGTGTGTGTTCCTAATGTTTGACTACGGTGGGATATTTTCTTGTTAATCCTTATGGTGTTAGAAAAATATTGTAAAGTAACACAAATATCTCCTCCAACTTTTTCCTGAAATGATGAATAACTCTCTCCAAAGTGTCTGTGTTTAGATTTCATTGCTATTCAGCTGTGACTGGCAAGATGCCTACTCTGTTTGTTAAAACTTGTTAAACATGCTCATGAATATTTGTACAGAATTAGTTCAGTGCAGATGAGATGATTGGGCAAAAGAACCACCACAATACCAAAGACCTAAAATAGACATGGTTTTTAAACAGTATGAAAGAGGAGACTCTCTGCAAAATCTTTACTTTGGCATGTTAAGCCTCTTGAGTTTGTCATTCCAGAAAGCTGAGCGTGACTGCTCCGGGAAAGCAAATGGACACAATGCGTGTGTTCTTGATTTTGTTCCCTGTTTTTCAAGGGTTGACTGCTGCCTCCAGCAGGTGAAAAGATTATCCCTTCGGCATGAGCTGGGGGAGCGTGCTATAGGGTTTCAGGAATGGGATCAGTTTTGATGGGAAGGAGGACACACTTTCATCACTATTTTTTTAAACCACTTTTTTAAAGCATGCATGCTTATTCTGCCATAGCAGATCTCAAATTAGGAGAGGGGGAGGCTAAACTTGTGTGAGGTTAAACCTATGTCAAAAATGTCAAAAGACACTAAAATGTCCAAGCAAACTGCTTATACTGACTTTGGGAGGGTGGTAAAATTGCTTGGAAACTTGCTGAAATATTTTCAAGATCAAATGTGGGAAAGTGATTTTTCTCCAAGGGCTGTTAAAGGAATAGGGGATTACCATTAAAAGGCTGGTTGGCTCTGTCTGGGGAGCTGGAGCAGCCAGCCAGGTCAGTCTACTGAAATCTGGCATAGATTTAAACCCGCTCCACTCCAGGTAAATTGAAATGTAATTGGCAGGAGTAGTGGCTTATATCTTACATTCCCACACTGATATTTTTAGTTGGTACTAGTTAGCCACTGTTCATATAAAATTTAGTGTTTCAAAACCTGCTAATAGCATACATTAGCAAAATAAATTGTGTTAAATTAGCACGTCAGACAAATCTTTGTAAAATCTGATATCAGGAGACTGAGAGATGAAATGTAGTCTATGCTGACTTTTTATATACCAAAGGAAGTTTTTATTAGTTAAAGAAATGGAAACAAGATGCCTTTAATGATAGCAAAGTTGTTGGAGCTCTTCCCATTCAACAGTATATGGATTTGGGGAAATTATATCCACAACACTAAGGTCCACCGATGTATTTTGATGCATCTGCTTTTCAGGTCCTCTGAGGTGCTGGTTATCTGTACTGTTCAATTTTTGCCAATTCATAAATCCTGATTTCTTGAGCTACCAATGAAAACTGGTTTCTTTATCACTATGAGCAGGGTGGCTGTTGCTTAAGCTGTGAAATGCTCTGTCCCTCTTTATAAGGTCCCACAAATAGTGTTCATTTGTGAAGTATTAGTAGTGATGATATGCTTTGAGGGCTGTGTTTGAGCGTCTTTTAGCCATCCTGAATCTGCTGCCTTTTTGATGGTTGACTATTGTTCTCCTGGCCATGCTAGGAGTTCCCCTTGTTCCCGCTCAGGGCATGGCAGAGGAAGGAGGTGCCTGACAGCCATCTGAGGCACGCAGCCAGTACTCCTATGAGCAGCAGCACTGCTTTCATCCTCCTCCCTGCTGGGACTGCCTGGCCTGCTGCAGAGGTCACTCACAGGACAGCAGCCCCTCTGCTGGCTGAGAGGGAACACAAGTCATTCTCTGTCAGCTCTGATGGGATCAAGGAGGGAACAGCTGAGAATGTGGGTGCTGCAGCTCCAAGCAGCCCTGTGGACACAGAGTCCATTGAGAACTCATCCAGGGAAGGCAAGCAGCTTTAGTCAGTGATCCTGGCCACTGAGGGGTGCAAGTCCAATTTAAACAACAGAGTCCCCGAGGCAGATGCAGGGTGGTATTTGTTTGCAGCAACCTCTCTGGGTTAAGCTTATAGATGATAAAAATACATGCTCAATAACAGAATAGGGAATGGCATTTCATATAGGAGGGCCAGTTGATGAGACTGCATACAGAATAGCTTTGTGGAGGCTGAATAGTCTCAAAAGGAGATCCCTCAGTAGGCTATATTTATAAAAAAAAATCTTAGAAATATATTGCAACTTAGTGTTTCACAATGATCACTAGTAATGAACGTGGACTGAAAAGCTTTTCATATATTTTAAGAAATGTTACTGAATAATTAAGCAACATTATTCTTTAAGACTTGCATTTTTTTAAGATAACACAGACTTCACAGTTCATCTAAAACATTTACTTACATGGAAACTTGAGCACTGAAGTTGTTCTGTGATGGTAAATGTGTGTGTCTCAATCCTTTGTGCTGGAATTTAGTTGTCAGTGGGCTGGATGCAGCCTGATCTATTTCTTCCTTGCTGGTAGGAACTGTTGACATACTGGGCCACCAGTGCAGGTGTGGTGGCTGCTTTGCCACCTTCTCCAGAGCAGCTCTTTGGGGTGTGTGTATCTGGGAAGAGGTGATGGCTGCTGCCACGTCTATAGCATGAGACTGGAAGCAGGACATCCCCCTTCAGCTCCACTGGATTGCTCTGCCTGCTGTTTTTTTGGGCAAACATGTTGCTTTCCAGCCGTGGCTAATACCTCTATGAACTTTCAAACAGGGTATCAAAGCTCTTAAAGTATTATTACTCTAAATCTGAATGTTACTCTCACATTTCCTGTAGTAGAGGGTATTTAATCTCACATTTCCTGCAGTAGGAAGGAATTTAATATTTTTCAGTCAGGCTTTCATCCTGAGCTGATAGTAATCCAGATCCTCACAGATTGCTTTGTTCCAGCAGAAAGCAGCTCTCTGCTGCTTTGGGGCATGGGGCTGGAAGAATTTTTTAAGTCCTAAATGCAGTGTGAGCACAGTGAAGTGCACACCCACAAAAAACACCTTGAAATTTGTCCTTCAATGAGTCTGTGCAGTGGCGTGAAGTAGAAATAATCTTTATTTTGCTAGTCTGGGTCTACCTAGGGGTTGGAATGGAAACTGGGGGGACTGTAGTAAGGACTTGCATAGTACAGTGTGATGGTGACTGTCCAGCACAGCAGTGGTTGTGCAGCCCCCATTCCCACTGTGAGTCTGAGGCATGTGTGCTGCATCTCTTATTTGTGTATATATCCTTTCAAACTTCTTAATGATTGCTGTGTGTAACTTGAGTAAAACTTTCCATCTTGGCAAGTACTTTTGGAATGAAGGGCCCATTGTGTGACTCTGTTACGTCCTGCCTGAATGAGGCAGTGCTCCACAGGAGCTCTAGCTCAAGCATGCAGTTTGGTTAAGGGCACAATGTTATTTTATGGCACATAATTGACTCTTTCCCCCCCTTTGAAAAACAAAATTCTGTGTCCAAAAGCTGCACTGGAAAATAAGGCTGAGTGTTTCCAGCTTGGACCTAGTCCTCTCTCTACAGTGGAATAAATACAGGCTTGTAATGTGAATTCTTCTTAGTATGTTAGTTGTTATAATCTGAATTTCATTTTCCTGCACCATTTCCAAATGTCTCTTTGTAGTATATCATCGGATGAATGAACTCGTTGGACAACTCTTACGCAAGTGTGTCTTTGCATACTTCTGCTTCTGGCAAAAACCAGCTGCTTTCAGTATCTTAGAGTAGACTTTGCTCACATTTGGTGAGTGGAGTTGTGCTGAATTTGTTTGGTTTCTGTTGAGAACCAACTAGGTCCATTTTACATATTCATCAGTGTTCAGGGACTGAGGCTCATTTCTTTTGCATCTCTTCAAGCAGGGGACACAGACTGCTCAATTGTCCTGTTTTAGCAGATGCTGTAAGCTTTTTTTGTCAAAAGAAGCAGTTCTCCCTCCAGTTTTTCTCACCATGTCCCAGCTTACAGCTGACTTCAGTTCTCAAGCATAGCTGGTTCACCATTTGGTTTACTTGAAATGCTTTTCAGGGCAACAAGTGGAGTAGTGAAAGGGCAGGATTTCTCCTGCCTTAGGAGGAATCTTAGGAGGCCTGCCTTAAATAAACCATTTTGGGGAATGAAATTGACTTCAGAATTTCTACAGTCTCTTATACAGAGACTGTATGATGTCCATAGTACATTTTTACTCAAAGGCAAGCTGTACTTATGTTTTTTAGAACTGTGAGTCATCCTCCAAGTATGTAGGAAGAGCTAGAAGAGTTAAGGCTTCTACTTCTCTTACAAGAAACCTTTTCTTTGTTATTGTTTAGTGTCCGTGAATGAACAGTAGTGTAAAAGTTCTAATAGGTGGTTCTTGCTTGAGCAGCACTCTGTCCTAGTTTTATGTGCTGTGCTAATGACTAGTCATTAGAAAATGAATATTAGCTTTCAGTCACTTTCACCCCCACCCTTTGGTAGCTGTGCAAGCGTAAGGAATTTAACTCTGCTGTGTCTTCACTTTGCATAGCTATTTTTAATGTTGAGTAATGCTGGTCTACCATGGGCAGGCAGTTGTCATGGGAGTGGGAACAAATGTGTGGGCAGTGGTGCAAGAACTGCATTATGCTGGTGCTGTTGCAGAGAAAGGTGTGTGGAGTTGTACCCTGAGTTCTGCTGCTTCTAGCTAACATAAAGCTTAAATGAGGAATTCTACTTAAGAGCTTCATGTGTAAAAACCAAGTCTTGAATGCTTGCTTGAAGTGGGATTGGTGCACAGGCTTATCAGCCTTCCCCTGAAATGTTGATTATTTTTTTTTTGCCTTATGCCAGAGAGGGAAGAATTAAATGTTGCTTTAACATGATTTTGAGTACCTGTTCTTGTGTGCTTGTTCTTTTAGTTGCTTATGCAATAAATTAATCTTGAATGCTTTAATAATAACATCATCTGATGTAAGATGAAATAGCTGCTTGATGACCCTTCTTTCCAACAGTGAACTTTTATGTCCCATATAGAAAAGATGTGAAGACAATTGGAGAAGGAATACTAATGTTCACTATTCTCATATATAGCATTAGATTTTGGGTTGGTATTGTGTCCATAAAGCTGCTAGTCTGCAATGCAGGCAGGACCCTCTTGGGTTTATGATTTCAAGCCTGTCAACTTCAGCTGCTTTTGTAGTGCTGTCCATTTCTTAGTTCCTTGAGTGAATGCTAAAGTATATTTTAAGTGGTTTTCTTCTTATGTGTATTCAGATTTGTGGAGGGTAAAATACAGAATAGCAGAAAATGCTCTTCATACTTTCTAAAATGGAAGCATTAAACTCAGCCACACTGCCTAGAACTGCTAAAGAAATGCCACATTTGAAGTGAGTGGAACATTTCTGATGTGTGCTGCTTTTATACACTTCATCTCAGCAAGGAGCCTTTACTTGCTCAGCTTAAAGGAGTGGAATGAGGCATTTGTGATGAAACTGCTAGCTTATGTATACCTTTGCCATCTCAGAGCAACCTATTGTTAAGTGTGGGTAAAAGTAGTAAGTAAAGCAAATGTCAATCTACTGCATGCCTGTGTTCTGTGTGGTTTTTAGTGCAGCAAGGAAGCATGGACTTAAACATCTTAATGCAAGCTGAGCAGCAAAGTTAAACCTCTGCTTCGTTTTGAAAGACACTGTTGTATTTCAGAGCCAAGGTGCAATAACTGAGAAGCTGAGGAGCTTCAGCATGCATGATCTGACTACTATACAGGGAGATGAGCCTGTGGGACAGAGACCCTATCAGACATTACCAGAAGCAAAAAAGAAATCCAGAGCCTCTACAAGTGAATCTTCAGGTATGTATCTATTTTTTTTCAAGCTAAAAGAAAAATGTACCCAAGACAAAAGGGGAAAAGCAGAAGTAAATTTAGCCCATTTCTAAATGGGAAAGGCCTGAAAGAGTTTCACTTAAACAGAGTAGACTTGGTCAAAATACATTGCAACAGTTGAGAAATCCTCACTGATTTTTTTTTTCACAACCACTGTGTAGTCATATTGTACTCATTACGCCTGTCTTTGCCAACTGGCAACAAGAATTCCTTGCTAAAGCAAAGCTGAATTGAAAGTTAAAAAAAAACAAAACCCTGTGATTAAGTGGTGTTTCTGTGACAAATATACAAAAAGTTAAACATAAAAATGTATGGAAGCTCAATAAGTAAAAAGAGGAAATTATTGGAAATTAATTTCCTTGGTCTGTAATGATAGATCACAATGTAAAATTGCTAGTAGTGATAGGAGTAATGAAGACATTGAGTTATCATAACGGACTGATGCCTGTCAACACTCAAGACAATGTGTGAGGACCAATATATGGTTTTTCCAGAGATATTATTTTATTATATTACACGTGTTGTTCTCGTTATCATCACTTTGCTCTTGAGCCTGTGGTGCTTGAAGGAAGGTTTCAACTGCGCCTTTGAAATGGTGAAGCTGCAATGTAAAGGAATTGATATTTCCCACAGAAGAAATAGGTCTGGCTTATTTCTTTTGACCCGAGCCTGTCACTTCTTCTCATCCCTGCCCTTTTGGGAGGAGTGGTGGTTGTGGGGTCCAAGGAGTTCCAGGAGTCACATGGTAGCCTATGGTGTTCCTGAGGAGTAGATGTGCTGCTGAATGGCCCTCAGCTGACCTGCCCATCACACCCAGAACATGTCCTGTGCAGGGCAGTTGTATGGACCAGGGCTCCTGGCTGGAGAGGCAGCCAGGATTCATCAGGGACTGCATTTAGGGATGGTGTCACTGCAGCCTCTGTGCACTTCTTTAGTAAGAAGCATAGTTATCTATCTGAAAAAGCTGGACAGTGCTCTAAATTTCATGTTTTAGTTTATAAATAGTCCCTGATTGTCAGGTTCAATCTCAAATATCAAAATGCTTTCTCAGAGCTAGTTGTGCTTAGTTGTTTCTGCTCCTAGGATATACATCTCTTGTTTTCTTTGAATTTTCTTCAGCATTTGAGTTTTTAAAAGAGATCAAATTACAGGTGGATTTAGGAACACTGCCTAGCAATAGTTTGTTTTGCTAAGCAGTGTTATTTTTTTGTTGTGTGCTGGGAGTTTTGTGCAAATT
>JAWWMO010000175.1:4836221-4853373 GCA_035047845.1 Dendrocincla fuliginosa | reverse complement strand
GCCCGGGAGCGGCGGGGCAGGGGCTGGGCCGGGGGACACGGACGGACACGGCACAGCGGGCTGGGGGACCCCTCGGGGGCAGGAACCCCGGGACCCCCGGGCGGGAGAGAGCGGAGCGGGGCGAGAGCGGAGCTGGGAGACCCCCGGCAGCCCCGAGGGGGAGCACTTTTTGGGGAGGGACCCCCGGGGGGTCGAGAGAGGGGAGACTCCAGACAGCCCGGAAAAGGGGGGAGATGGAGACGGAAGACCCTCGAGATTGCTGTGACCCCCATCAGCCTGGATAGAGTGGACCCTTAGAACGCCAAAGTGGAGAGACTAGAGAGGAGAAACTTCTGGGAGGGCTTTTTTTGGCTGAATCTTGATGGTTTGGAGGTGGTTTTGGACACAAGATGCCAGCTGACTAGTAGAGATGGGCAGGAGGAACCCCCCAAGCCAATGTATTCACACCTTGTTCCCCCACCCCAAACCAGGATTTCTGCTTCCAGAGCACTGCCATATGAGAAATAAAGATAACATGGTTTTATTACAAGCAAATGAGTCAAACAAAGGGTTTACTAACTCAGGGGTTATATTTCTGTGTAACTCATAGGCGTGTCGTGAAGTTGAGAGGTAAATGGTCCTGTTTGGAGCTGGTGCCAGGGAATCTGTGGCCGGGAAGGAGGAAATTTGCAAGAGGTGGTGCTACCAATGAATGACCAGGCTTTTCTCCAAGAAGAAAGCCCACAGCCTTTGGCTTTCAGGTGCAAAGGTTGCTGCTTCTCTGCCTTTCCAAAAGCAGCAAGATCGTCCTGCACTGGTATTTTTGGTTTTTAAAGTGCATTCTTTCGTTTTTGATACTGGGCTGAAAACGCCTTTTTTGGAGATTGGCTTCTGCCAGCTTACGGACTGCCCTTTTCTTTTCAAAACCTTTTTCTGTTGTCTGTGGTGGAATATTGAAATAGGTAAAGTCAGCAGACGCTTCTGACCCATAGCTGGAATTTTATAAGGAGCTGGAACTCCTTATAATACCCCCTTCAGAGGGAGGTGTTGACACTGAAAGCTTACTCACAGCATGATCCGTCATGTCGGAACATTGCCTTCCTGCCACAGTTAAGGCACTGTACTCTTCACATTCCAGCTCCCACTCACTCTTCTGTTCAAGAGGTACAGCAGCAACCTCATGCGTAGAGAAATGGAATGGGTTTGATAACAGTTAGGGCTGAGAGGATAGGTGCACGACGTGTTTGGCAACAAGCGTCTCTGTGTGCACATTGCTCTGGACGAAGTGCAGCTCCAAAAGCTTTTGGCATCACAAGGACGCTGTGAGAGAGACGGAAAGCAAAGAGAGGAAGACCTGTGAAGGAAAGTGCCTGGCCGAGGACTCGTGCCACAGGAGCAATTCCCCAGTTCTTTGTGCTCTGCCACAGATTTCCTTTTGAAAAACATTCTCCTTAGAAGACCCCCCCTTCAGAGGGCGGTGCTGATACTGAAAGCTTGCTTGCAGCTTTCTATCTCTCTCGCTTGACATCATTCTTTTCCCTCTACCGTCCGCTAATAGTGCTCTTCTATTGTCAGCTCCCGCGAGCTCTTATTTCCTTGATTTACAGCGACGTCTTGCGGCCTTGGAAGAGCGAGCGGGAGATGGAATGTAAAGAGGACAGTGTCTCGATTGTGGCAGGATGGCAACGTTCCAATGTGACGCATCATGCTGTGAGTAAGCTTTGGGTCTCAGCCCTCCCTCTGAAGGAAGGGTCTTCTAAGGAAGAAGGTTTGTCACAAGGAACTACGTGGGAGAACACAAGGAGCTGGAGAACTGCTTCTGTGGCACAAGTCCTGTGCCCTGCCCTTTGCTTCTCAGCTCGTTTTGTTTTCGCATTCTGTCACTCTCATAGTGGGCTTGCAAATGTAAAGCTTTCCAGCTCCTCTTTGCACAGCGAAACTTGCAGAGAGAAAAGTTTCTTGCATGGTCCTTTTACACGTTTTTATTCAGCCCTACGATATCACACCCATACCATCTTGTAGGGCGCTAAATGTCGCTCTAACACAAGAAAACAAGAGCAAGAGGGCGCTAACTATCGAAGTGGACGGTAAAGGGAATACAAGGATGGGAAGAGAGGTGGCAAGCCGCGGGCAAACTTTCATTCTCAGCACCTCCGTCTGAAGGGAGAGCCTTCTAAGGAGAATGTTTCTCACAAGGAAACACCTGGCGGAACCCAAGGAACTTGCAGGGTGCTTCTGTGGCAGAAGTCCAGTGTCCTGCTCATTTCATCACAGGTCTTTATCTATCTGCATTCTGTCTTTCTCACAGTGTGCTTGAGAAGCCCAAAGCTTGTTGAGCTGCACTTTGCCCAGAAAATTGTACACGGAGAGAAGCATGTAGCAAAACATGGTGTGCACCTTTATTTTAAGTCTTATCTTTTATCAACATCCTAACGTTTCCCTGCTCATGACGTTGTTGCTATACTTTTTGAAAAGAAGAGCGAGTGGGAGCTGACGTGTGAAGAGTACAGTGTCAAGACTGTGGAGGAAATACCATGTACTGAAGTCACATATCATGCTGCGAGCAAGCTTGGCCTGAATTGATTACACATGAAGATTCCTGTCCTACCAAAGGGGCCAGGACAGGAACGTGATGCTGCATTTGGAGTACCAAGAAAGTCGCATTTTTTGTACCTGAAAGCCAAAGCCACCTGTCTTTCTTCTTGGAGAAAAACCCTGTCGTTCCTTGGTAAAACCATCTCTGGCAAATTGCCAATTTTTGGCCTGGATTGATTAAGCATGAACATTCCTGCCTGACAAAATGAACCAGGACAGGAATGTGTTGCTCCTTTTTGAGTGCCAAGGATGCTGCATCTTGTGCACCTGAAAGTCAAAGCATCCAGGCATTCTTCTTTGAGAAAAGCCATGTTGTTCATTGGTAGAACCATGTCTGGCACATTGACAATTTTTGGCCTGAATGAAATACACATGAAGATTCCTGCCACACCAAAGGAAGCAGGACAGGAATGTGTTGCTGCTTTTGGAGTGCCAAAAAAGCCCCATCTTTTGCACCTGAGACCCAAAGTCTGCGGACTTTCTTCTTGGAGAAAAACCCTGTCGTTCATTGGCAGAGCCAACTTTGGCAAATTGCCAATTTTTTTGCCTGAATTGAATACACATGAAGATTCCTGCCAGAAAAAAGGAACCAGGACAGGAATGTGTTGCTGCTTTTGAAGTGCCAAGGAAGCCGCATCTTTTGCACCTGAAAGTCAAAACCTCCTGTCTTTCTTCCTGGAGAAACGCCCTGTCGTTCATTGCTTAAAACCATCTCTGGCAAATTGCCAATTTTTGGCCTGAATTGATTAAGCATGAACATTCCTGCCCGACAAAATGAACCAGGACAGGAATGTGTTGCTCCTCTTGGAGTGCCAAGGAAGTCGTATCTTTTGCACCTGAGAGCCAACGCTGCAGGCTTTCTTCTTAGAGAAAAGCCATGCAATTTGTAGGCAGAACTATCTCTGGCAAATTGCCAATTTTTGGCCTCATTTGAATACACATGAAGATTCCTGCCAGACCAAAGGGATCAGGACAGGAACGTGTTGCTGCTTTTGGAGTACCAAGGAAGCCACATCTTTTGAACCTGAAAGCCAAAGCCTCCAGCCTTTCATCTTGGAGAAAAGCCCTGTAGTTCGTTGGTAGAACCATCTCTGGTGAATTGCCAATTTTTGACCTGAATTGATTAAGCATGAATATTTCCGCCAGAGCAAAGGAACCAAGACAGGAATGAGTTGCTGCTTCTGGAGTACCAAGGAAGCCGCATCTTTTGCACCTGAGAGCCAAAGGCTGCGGACGTTCTTCTTGGAGAAAAACCCGGTCATTCATTGGTAGAAGCATCTCTGTCAGTTTGCAATGTTTGGCCTGAATTGATTAGGCATGAACAATCCTGCCGGACAAAATGAACCAGGACAGGAATGTCCTGCTGCTTTTGGAGTGCCAAGGAAGACGCATCTTTTGCACCTGAGAGCCAAAGGTTGCAGGATTTCTTCTTGGAGGAAAGCCCTGTCGTTCGTTGGTAGAACCATCTCTGGCAGATTACCAATTTTTGGCCTGAATTGAATATAGATGAATTCCATGGCTGGAGTTTCAACCTATGTTATCTTCAAAATCTCATTCTGATTCACATTTCTCTGGGCGAAGTGCAGCTCAAAAACCCTTTCGCTTCGCAAGCACAGTGTGAGAAAGACAGAATGTAGAAATAGAAAACTTGTGAAGGAAAGGGCAGGTCGCTGGACTCCTGCCGCAGAAGCACCCTGCAAGTTCCTGGGGTTCTCCCATGGGTTTCCTTGCGACAAACGTTCTCCTTAGGAGATCCCCCTTCAGAGGGAGTTGCTGAGAATGAAAGTTTGCTCGCATCATGATATATCACTTTGGAACATGGTATTTCCTCCACCGTCAAGACACTGTACTCTTCACATGCCAGCTCCCACTCGCTCTTCTTTTCAAGCGGTATCACAACAACCTCATGAGCAGAGAAACGGAAGGAGGTTGATAAAAGATAGGGCTGAGAAGAAAGGTGCACGCCATGTCATGCAACAAGCTTCTCTCCGTGCACATTTCTCTGGATGAAGTGCAGCTCAAGAAGCTTTTGGCTTTGCAAGCACATTGTGAGAGAGACAGAATGCGTATAAAGACCTGTGAAGGAAAAGGCAGGACTCTGGTCTCCTGCCACGGAAGCACTCTGCCAGTTTCTTGTGTTCTCCCACGTGTTTCCTTGTGAGAAACATTCGCCTTCGAAGACCCCCCTTAAGAGGGAGGGTCTGAGAATGAAAGTTTGCTAGCAACTTGACAACCCTCTTCTGATCCTTGTATTCCCTCTACCGTCCACTTCAATTGTTAGCTCCCTCTTGCACTTCTTTTCATGTGTTAGCATGACATCTAGCGGCTTTGCAAGATGGTATGTGTGTCATTTAGCACTGAACAGAAAGGTGTCAACGAACCCTGCAAGAAGCTTTTCTCTCTGCAAGTTTCGCTGTGAAAAGACGAGCTGAAAAGTTTTACATTTGCAAGCCCACTATGAGAATGACAGAATGCGAAGGTAAAAAGAGCAGGGAAGGAAAGGGCTGGGAAGGAAAGGACTGCCACGTTAGAACCCCAAAAAGCCATCATGGAAAATAGTTGTTTTTAAATATAAACATGAAATTAAAAGAAAATAAAAACGTCAGGTATTCAAAGTGTAAATTCCTATGAGGTGTCTTTTCTTCCTTTTGGTTTTTGCATTGCTCCTGTGCTGAGTTCCTCAGTTGATGATCGTCTTTCCTGCCGTTCAGTTTGTTGCTTTCCATGGACTCTCATTTTAAAGTTTAAAGATCTCTGTTCAAATAGGCCAAGAAGGGCAAGGCTGTTGTACTGTAGGAAGGAGAAACTGGGGGTTTGATTTGTCAATGGGTGGCTGTGATAGAAGTAGGAATGATTTTTAAAAAGTTTCTTTTTTCCATTTCTTGGTGTGTAGTTTTCCATTTTGTTGTCATTATTTATTCTGTTTTATCAGACTCTGGTTGAATTTCTTGTAAACAATTGGAAAGATACAGCATATGTCTATCTTGAAAATGGAAAAAAATTACAATGCACGTTTATATTTTGGAGAAGGGTGGACTAATGATAATGGCTTTTATTTACTTGTTAAAATGTCTTTTTTGTAAAAACTTAAACTATATAATCTGAGTTTGCAGGATTGAATGTTGTCTGTGATGAAATTCAATGTTTTGTTTGTGCATAAATATTGTGCAGAAAGGCTGACATTTCAGACTTGAAATATTAGGTGTTCCAGGAACCTTGGCTCAATCTGCTGTTGAGCAGAGACTGGGCACAGAAATATGCTGAAGTCTAACATTTCTTCCTTGGATTTATAGCACTTAGAGGAGGGGGAGCTGGAAGCCGTCATGCAGCAGGAAAGTTCTGATGGAGTTGTCATCACAGGAACGTGGTGGGATTACTGGCATGACTGGAGTACTGCTGTCCTGGGAATGTCCTGGGTGTGGAAAAAGCAGTGCTGTTTTAACCCAGGGTATGTGTGAGCTGAATTGAGCTGGATGTCAGGAAGTTTCTGGGCTTGGTCCATGGATGTGGCCCCATGCCTGGGGCAACCCCCTTTATACCCGCCCTCAGAGTAACAACCCGCTCAACTAACCCAAACCAGTGTTTCTCTCTCCCCAAAACAAGAGGGACTTTTGTTTAACAGGCACTGTTGGCCACTCTAAATGGAGAAATGACTTCAAGGCAGACCTGTCCTCAAACTGCCCTGTTTGTTTCAAATGTAAACCTCTGCCTTTGATAGAAGAAAAATAATAATAGTAAAAATGACATCCTGAGAAATTGGCACCTGCTTTTTCTTCTCCCTCAGAGGCAGAAGAGCTCCTGGCTGGCAGATTGAAGCCTGAAGTGGTGCTCTGACACTTCCCCAGTGGCCACAGTGCCTCCCACAGCAGGTGAGGGTATGGCAGGAGAGTTATTGTGTCTCATGGAATCCCAGAAAGGGATGGCTCAGAAGGGAACTTTCAGATCATCTTGTTCCAAACCCCTGCCATGGGCATGGACACCTTCCATAGCCCAGGGTGCTCCCAGCCCCGTCCAACTTGGCCTTGGACACTTCCAGGGATGAGGCAGCCTCAGCTTCTCTGCCCAACCCGTGCCAGGGCCTGCCCACCCTCACAGGGAAGAATTCCTTCCCAATATCAAATTTAAGCCTGCCCTTCTACATCTTTAAACTGTTGCCCCTTGTCTGTCATTTTCTGGCCTCGTTGGCCTTTCTAGTAAATTGTTTCTATGTATACCTCTCCTTATGTGTAGGCACAAGAAGGCAAGGCAAGGGAAGGGTAGGAAGGAAAAGGAAAGCCAAGCGATCAGAAGTCAGGAAAAGGTAAGGAAGGCAAGAGAGGTGCTTGGAGGAAGGGCAAAGCAAAGCAAGGGAAGATAGACAGTGCAAGGAAAGGCAAGTGAAGGGCAGGCAGGGCAAGGCAAAGGAGGGCTAGGCAGGGCAAGGAAAGGCATAGCATGGGAGGGGAATGAAAGGCAAGGAAAGAGTTTTAGGCAAGGCTTTGCAAAAAAAGGGAAAGGTAGGGAAGGGAAGACAAGGAAGAGGTAGGCGACGTTAGAAAAAAGAAGGGTAGGCAAGGCAAGTCAACAGCAGTGTAGAAAAGGCAAAGCAAGGCAAGGCAAGGGTGAGGTAGTCAAAGCAAGGGAAGGAAAGGCAATGGAGGCGTAGGCAAGGCAAGGAAGGGGTAGGTAATTAAAGGGAAGGACAGGCAAGGGGGTAGGCAAGGAAAGGCAAGAAGGGTAGGCACATAAAGTCAGGGGATGGGTATGATAAGCAATGCAAAGGGAGGGATGGGCAAGGCAAGAGTGGTACGAAAAGCAAAGCAAAGGGTGGGTTTGCAAGGCAAGGCAAGTGAGAGGTAGGCAGTGAAAGGCAAGGCAAAGCAAGGGAGCTGAAGGCAATTCAAGGCAATACAAGGGAGAGGGAAGAAGGGAAAAACAAGGCAAAGCAAGCACACAGGGTGGGGGCAGTAAGGCAAGGCAGGAACGGGTAGGCAGGGCAAGGAAAGGCCAAGCAAGAGGATAGGCAAGTGTTTATGCAAGGCATAAACACTTATATAACACATAAATGTTTATGCAAGGCAATGTAAGGCAAAGGAGAGATAGGAACTGCTACACAAGGACTCAGAGGGGTCAATAAGGCAGGGCAAGTGAGGTAGGCAATGCAAGGGAAATGTATGCAAATAAAGACAAGTAAAGTCTAGTGACTGGTAGGCAAGGCAGGGATACGGCAGGGTAGGCAAGGCAAAACAAGGCCAGAAAAGGGCAGGCAAGTCCAGGTGGGGGATGGGTATGCAAGGCAGGGCAAGGTAAGGGAAGGCAAGGGAGGGCTAAGCCAGGCAATGCATGTCATAAGAGAAGCAGGCAAAGCAAGGCACGGAAAGCAAGGGTGTGTTTGCAAGACAAGGCAAGTGAGCGGTAGGCAGTGAAAGGCAAGGCATTGCAAGTGAGGTGTAGGTAATTCAAGTCAAGGCAAGGGAGGGGTAGGCAAGGCAAGGGCGGGGTCAGTAAGGCTGAGGGGCAATTTGTGGTCTTCAACATCCTTGCAAGGGGCAGAGGAGGGGCAGGTGTTGATCTCTTCACTCTCATGACCAGTGACAGGACTCGAAGAAACAACTGAAGCTGAGTCAGCTTAGTCAAGAATTCTTCCTCCCGAGTGTGATCGGGCACTGAACAGGCTCCCCAGAGCAGTGGGCACAGCACCAAGCCTGCCAGAGCCCAAAGAGCATTTGGATGATGTTCTCAGGCACACGATGTGACACCTGGGGAGTCCTGTGCAGGGCCAGGAGTTGGACTCAATGATCCTGGATGGGTCCCTTCCAACCCAGCGTATTCTACAATTCTATGGTTCTATGTGCACTGAACAGTTCTCTTGAGCTGGCTTACATTGGGGATCAGAGCTTGCCTGTAATTGCTTCCAGTTTGTTTTTGCAAGCAGTTTTTGGGCATTGACAGACCGATAAAATACAGTGGGTTTGAGGAAACTCCCCTTTCATGTGACAGTGTAAAAAGGCCTGGTTGGATGGGGCCCTGAGCAACTTGATTTAGTAGCTTATGGCGGGGGGTTAGGAAGCATGTGTTCTTGAAGGTCCCTTCCAACCCACACATTTCTAGGATTCCATGATTCTTTTATGGGTCATCCACAACAGATGAAATCCACCAACTACTGAAAAGGTTTGCCAAAAAATTTCTCCAAAATACCTACGAGACTTTCGCTAAGATGGAGAGACCTCAGAAAAAACCCCAATCACCTCTTCAAAATACCTGTATTTTATTACATCAAAATTTTAAATCCTTTCAGCCTATCCCAGATGTGACAACAGCAAGGCAAAAGTGTTTGCATGTATCCAAACAAAACCATGGAATAAATGTCCAATAAAGGTACGCTCATACAAAACTCATATGGTCTTTAATTAAATGTAACATAAGTGGCATACACAGATTAATAAGTGCAAAAAGACAGATGCATAAAATTACAGTTAGTACATTTCTTGTGCCTGTTATTGAAATCCAGAACATTTGTCTTCACTACCAATACCATGGAGGGAATAAAACACAGAAGCATCAACTCAGATTTCAGCTTTTATTTTACAGAACTTAGACGGTAACATTGTAGAATATTCTCTTTTTTTATTAAAAAAACCTTATAAAAGCTGGCTGTTATCTACCATTACTGGAGAGCTCTGCTGATGTCAGTGAATATCAGTACTCATAACTTGATTAGCTGATTGCTTTTCTACAGTTCAGGCTATACCTGCAGCTATTATTTCAGTCAGTTCCAAGAGACAATGATTCCTTTCTTACCTGATCACCATTCCAATGGACTCTTCCATGGGTTTTCAGGGCTTTCAAATTTCAGTGCTAACACTGACTGCAGCATTAACACAACAGGATAGAGACATGACAACCAAAAGGAATTAAATACAAAATACTTAACCATTTTACTCTTCTGATTTTTTCAACTTTAATTTTGCCTTGTTACCCAAGGAAGTTCTGGCTCTCTCAGCTTGCTTTGCAGTTTCAGCAGATTTCTTTTTTAGCCTTTTCTTTTTGGAACGCACCAGGTCGTCACGTCCCAGTTCAACCATTTTTGCTTCCCATGACTTCATTTCATTCTCGTATCGAACCTTATCATCTTCAGCAAGCTGCAGGTATGGCTGGAAGAAAATGAGGTATCAACAGTTACAGAAGGGGCTTTGTCTGGAAAACTACCATGACTCAAAGCTGACTTAGAACAACACCTATGCAGTGCACAGCCCAGCCTTCATCTTCAGTTAATTTAAAAAAAAAAAAAAAACTTGCAGAAAAATACAAAACTTTATCACTAAATTACAGTTATGTCAAGAGCTGGCCACTCCTGAAGTTTATTCAATACTCCTACTAACAGCTATGGCTTTTTTATTTGACACTAGTTTGAGAGAGCTGTATTATGTGACAAACAAGAATAGATATTGCTGCAGAGTTATTTCAGATTTTTTTTCTACAGTAAGAACATGAACCTAGCATATGTCAAATCTACCTAGAAGAAGGGCATTTGGGAGTAAGTGACAGAATACCTAAACCTTGACATTTCAGATTAGATTTCAGTATAGCACCCCTCCACTTTTTATATGCCCATCTCCAGGTCTGTATTTGAATACACTGAGAAACCTGGCACAAAACTATCCTCCAGACAACCAAGGTTAACCAATTACCCTGTGCACATTCACTTGTAGATTTCTGTTGCTTTTCCATGTCAAGTCTTTCCATGAGCAGGAAATTATTATGACGGTATTTAAAGATACTACGTATTATTAGAAAAAAAATCAAATTGTTGCACAATATTCCACCTTCCTCTCTAGATGCTGCTCAGCATCATTTCCATCCTATCCCACTGGCTCACATTTCAACAACACTGAGAATGAACTGGTCATTACTAGAAAAAAGGTAATGACAATCTTTTTCAAGATGCATGAAGTATTTTCCTCGCTATTATATTTTGAGCAACTTCAGTTCAAGCCTTTGTATGAATATGTCAATTTTTACTCAAGTTTGTCATTTTCTGATTGCATCAGAGCCTCATTCAAATCCACTGACATACCTGCTTTTGAGAAGTGGGCAGTTTTTGCCATGCATCAAATAATTTCTTCAGCTTTGCCTGTAAGATATAGAACATGCAATAGACGAGAGTTATTTTAGGAGGAGACTGACCTCAGTCAGATAAGGTCACAGATGAATGCCACACAAGTGAAAGTCAAGCATAAACCAATGCAAAAAAGCACAAAGTCAAACAGGCTTAATCCCCCGCCCTTTTAATATAGGTAAACAATAAACTATATAGTTCAAAACAAGCCGCTGGGCATCATTTAAGCCATGGTTACAGCCTGGGCCTCAGCTGACTGGAGAAGCCTGCCTTGTACATGGAAAACCAAGGAACAAACTAGATCCACCATCCCAATTTACTGATTATCTGTGCAGGATAAGGAACATAGTAGATGCACAGGAGAGATTTCTAGCCCTTTGAGTGCTGTAATCCACCAGCATAATTTTTATCACCCCACAGTCCAAATTAGTGCAGAATTTGTGAGTTTGCTGAGGAACCCTGGCATGTTCTGCAGCACCAACTGAGCTACAGGAGGTACAATAAACTGGTACTGCAGGAACAGGAGCAAACTACCACAACTCTTTGAAAAAATATTGTATTTCTACACCAAAACAAAGAGAATAATTCTGTCCTTACAGAAGGAACAGATGAAGTCTTTGACACCAAAGTGTAAAACATACTGCAAATATTTTAAGTCTGTATACCCACATAGCAGCTTATACAGGCCATGCCAACAGCAGTACAGCCAGATCACTGCAGCCTAAGAAAGGTGACCTAGGCAAAGCAACATTCAGATAATGAACTACTGAAGTTTCTTTGAAAATTACATTTTTCTGCATACAGTTAATCTGTTTTTAAAAAACAATCTGTCCTGGCTTACCGCAGGTGAAATTCCCTCACTTTCTTGAAAGTTTTCTGACACAAAAATGTTAAAGCCGCTACGAGGTCTTTTAGGTTTTCCAAGCACAGTCAATTCCTTTAAAAACAACATGAAAAGTTATTCCATCTACAATCATGCATTTTTTCCAAAACTAAACTTACCATTTGTCTTTATATTTTATACAAAAACCAAACACAAATTCTTTCTTTGGTGTTTTATTCTGTAAACTGGACTGTATGTCCAGTATGTCTCAATGCTTGTTAAGACTAATGCTAAACTAAACTAAGAAAAGCTAACAACTTGAGCTTTCACAGACATAGAAAAAGCATTTTAAACTGATTCTTACTTCAGCTAAGTCTTCCAGAAACCAAAGACTGTTATTAAATTCCACTCTGCAAGAAAGTCATGATGACAAGTTTTCTATTATTCTTCATAAGGCTTCTGTTTCTGGTGTGAAATACTGCCTGATGCAGAGAGGAGGGCAGGTGGTGGACTGTGGGGGGTGAGAAGATAGAACAGAACCCATTTCTAGGGAAACAGAACTGGGTTTCTGCTATCAGAACACTTTGCCTGCAGGGATGATGGCACGAGAAGGAAAGTACAGCAAGTTATGAATGCAATTACACTTTTGTTTTTTCCAGTCCTGACATTCCCACTGGAGCCTGGGTACTGCAAATTAATGTCTGCTTAGGTATTAAAAATGCTTGCTAAATTCCTTGTGGTGCCTCTGAAAAAGGATCAGATGAATCATTTGGATTAAAAACTTCCTCCAAGCAGAGCTCTTTTAAACCAAATTAATTTCCCAAGTTAATTAGGACAATGTCACACTAGCAGTTTAATTCACAGAAATAAGCAAGCACTAAGTAACCCCTTTGATTTTGCTACTGGACCAACCACAAATTACAGATGGTTCTGTGTCTCAGGATTTATATATAACCAGCTAGAAGGGAATTGGGAAGATGGTCTGCATGAATATGCTAGTTAAGGATACTAGTAACCAGGCACACCTCTGCAGCCCCAATTCACCATGGCAGGAGCTACACAGACAGCAAAGTGGCAGGAAGGGAAAGGGCAATTTCAAAGAGCTGCTACCTGGTAGGGGCCAATGAGGTAACAGATACAAGGCCTTTGTGAAAAGCTTTTTCTGAATGTCTTCCCATCCAAAGAAATTGCTGCTGGTCCAAATGTCTTTTATTACCTACCCTTTTTCTGGCAGCTCTAGGAACAGGGAGAAAAACACAGAGAGAAGCTACCTTTAAGCACAAAGATATGTGCGAGCTCTGTGTTCTTCAAGCACAGGAAAGCCACTAAAAATAACTGCTAATAACAGCAATTGTATTTAGTCCATGGCACTTTTTGGGTTTTGTGTTTGTTGTGTGTTTTCTTTTACTCTGACTTGGTTTTGTATTTCTAAAACATGCTTCAATTCTGCTCTGTATACTAGGCAGACTTCAGGTTTCTTGAGAGAAAAAACCCTTGAAATTCAAAATACTTACTCTTTTTGCCCTGAGTGATCTTCTCTTTGCCAGTTGTTTTCTCCTTTCCTCTTTCAAAGCTGCAGCCTGGGCTGGAGTTAGTTGGGCTTTATATTTGGCCAACTGCTCTCCATATCTTTGCCAGTCTGTCTGTCTTGCTTCTTCATAAACCTACAGCACAAATCACTGCCAGCCTTAAACAGATGCTTTCAGTCAGAAGCACTTAACCATTAAACAGGCTAATACTTCTAAGCTATGAGTAAAAAAGTAACAGACTGGAAAAAATTAACCTGGAACATCAGATTTTCATCTGTCTGATCACCCCCTGTTCTCCATTTCAGACACACAAAGGGAAAAGCACAGAGTGAGAAGTCCAGAAGGGATATGAGAGCACCTCAATTTTATTGAAAAATTATGTTACTTTAGCTAGAGAACTGCAATTAGATCCTAGGTGCATCTAATTGCTAACTAAATCAAGAAAGAACAATTATTATTTTCCTATCAATGGCACTTAAATTTGGCAGTGATTAGCAAGTCCTAGAGTTGCTTTATGTTATCCCTTGAAACTGCCACTCTTAGAGAAACCTCACTACTTATGACTAAAAGTTAATTTGATAACTCAAAGAAATTTACATGTAGCAAAAAAAAGTTGGTCCTTTCATCAAAATTAGCTGAGGTTTCACCTAACTTATGCACATGAAAGCAGAATAACTTTACAAAACTTATGTTATTATACATTGAATGCACCTTGCACACAATTACCATTCAAAAAGGGAAAATAATCGCTTCCCAGACCCACAGCCACATGGAGCAAGAGCTGTGTCATTTCTCTGGCAAGAGATTAAAAATATGAAAACCAAGGTCATGTGTACAAGTATCAAGGAAAAGATTGTATTGGGTTTGCATAGTCAGGTTTTGGTGGCAAGGGGGTACAGGGATGGCTCCTGTGAGAAGCTGCCACATCTGATGGAGCCAATGCCAGCCAGGTGCAGGAGGCACCCACAGCTGGCCAAGGCCGAGCCCACCAGTGACCATGGTGGTGCCTCTTGGATAAGGGTGTGAAGAAGGGGAAAAAGAAAACCACACAACTTCAGCCTGAAAGAGGAGTAAGACTATGTGAGAAGAACATTACTACAGATCCCAAGGTCAGTGCAGGAGAGGGAGGAGGTGCTCCGGAGGATGGAGCAGATTCCCCTGCAGCCTGTGGTGCAGCCCATGGTGAGGCAGCTGTGCCCCTGCAGCCCACGACGGTCCATGGGGGAGCAGAGATCCAGCTGCAGAGATCCAGTGGAGGAGCCCACACCAGAGGAGGCAGATGCTGAAAGGGGCTGTGACCCTGGGGGGGGACCTGCACTGGAACAGCCTGTTCCTGAGGAACTGGACCTCATGGAAAGGGACCCCTACTGGAGCAGTGCCTGAAGAACTGCAGTGCCTGGGAAACACTCATACTGGGAGTAGTTCACAGAGGACTGTTTCCTACAGGAGGGACCCCACGCCACAGCAAGGGCAGAGCGTAAGGAGAGGAGCTCTCCCTCTGAGAAGGAAGGAGCAGCAGAGACAACATGTGATGAACTGACCTCAGCCCCCATTCCCCATCCACCTGCACCACTGGCGGCTGGAAGAAGAGAAACTGAGAATGAAGCTGAGCCTGGGGAGAAAGTTGGGGGGAAGATGTTTTAAGTTTTTATTTTGCTTTATCCTACTCTGATTTTATTGGTAATACACTGATTTCCCCGGGTGGAGTTTGTTTTGCCCTGACAGTAACTGGTGAGGGATCTCTCCCTGCCCTTATCCCAACCCATGAATTTTTGGATGTATTTTCTCTCCTCTGCCCAGCTGAGAGTGGCTTTGCTGGGCACCCAGTGTCCAGCCAGGATCAATCCAGCACACTTCCCCCCAGTTATTCAAAGCTCCCAATTCCCCCAATTATTTTGATGTCTGAGCCTTTGTACAGCCATGCTTTTTAAACTGTTGTTTAAAAACAAACCAACCAATCAAAAAAATCCCCACACTAAACAAAAAATGCACAAATGACTTCAAACCAAATAAAACAACCACCACGACTATAGAGTTCAAAGCACTCAGGGCAAAGATATAACTTTACCTGCTTCTGTGATGCTGGTAACTCCTTCCAAGCACCTGCTAATTTTTTAATCAGCTCCACGTTGCTCGCTTCTGTGCATTAAAATGACAAAGCAAGAAAATAAAGGTCAACATTGTATTTGTAGTAAGGTTCTCCAATTTTCCCAAGGAAAGTTGTCTCAAGTACTGTTTTTAGTACAAATATATTTTCATCCTTTCATTAAACTACCTTACTATGGTAGTTAAAGGGAACTGTAGTATTTTGGGATGGGGGAAGAATCTCTGCTCTTGGTCCAGCCTGGAACAAAACATGTAGTTATAAGCTGAAGCATCATTTTAAGGCAGCTATTATCACTCCACAACAATTTTTTTTTCTTTTGAGCTGGATCTTTTTCTACACAATGCAAGACAATCTGAATTTGGAAGGAGGAGCAGGGAAAAAACAAAAAGTAAAATTTCCAGGTCTCATTTTTTAGCAAAGAGAGTCTGCTGACTTCTTCAAAGCAAGTATAATGTGACTTTATCCACCTGATATAGCACATATCCCCTTCTGTTGTATGATGATCCTTGTAGATCCCTCCCCTCCAACTCAGCATATTCTGTGACTCTGCAATCTTTCTTAAAGTCCTTTATTTACAATATTATTCAAAAGAAGTAAGGTTAAAAAAAAGTAATTTCCTCGTGCCACGGACAAAATTAGTGACTTGAGTCTGGTGTTCAGCTGACTGCCTTTGACTCTGGTTCTTGTATCATGGTCATTTGATGAGGCCTCCAGCCAGACTTGAATTTGTGAAGGTAAAAATAATAATTAGAAAAAAAACCCAAAACAACCAAACTCAAGATTGGTGCAAAGAGGATGTAAGGTTGTCTTTTCTTGAAAAATCCTTTACAGGCTTTTCCTCTACTTCAGAATAAAAAAACCACCAAAACGAACAGATGAGCTTGTCTCCCACCTCAAATTAAAGCTCAGCCACCTTGAAGGCGGAAAAGCAGAACTAAACTCTTCTCAGTAACCTGACTTCCAGAATTCTGGAAAAATAAGACGGAGAGATTTTGGTCCAAGTAGATCCACCTTAAAACCTTTGAAAATACAACACTTTGACCAATAATAAGAGAAAACAAATAAATTATCAGACTATTTTTGACCATTACTTCTATTGGAACAAGAAAACCCAAAGTTCGTGATTTGTATTTAGAATTCAGTATATTTATCTGCACATTATTTGGAAATGTGGAAAGCACTGGTACAGTATGTAACTATAATGAGCTCTGATAGTTCAGTTTCCAAACTTTTGACTGTGGAACTCTTGAACTGCTGAGCTAAACAAGCTATCAAATGGTTTCCTCTACTTAAATTTAACTCAGGACTTGCCCAATATGATCACAGTTCTTTAACCATTTTAACTTTCAACATATTTCAAAACCAGCACAGCTGTCCTTTTTCCTGCTCTCTGTCAAGAGTGACTGAATTGCCTGTAAATAAAGATTTTGACAGTAAATTAAGCGTATTCACAGAAAACCATTTTCCTCCACATACATTTACTTCTTTTCCCATATACTGTCAGACACTCCAGCACCTGTAGGGCTTCAATTACTAAGTATTAAAATAAAATCACATGCAGCTCCTTATATCTGCAAAAGTGTACTTCAAATGTATACAGGTCCAAAAATACCCGAGAACCAAAAAGCACTGCTAATATGTATTACCCAGGTGAGATCTTTCATCAAAAGTTTTTTAAGTTATACACACATGCTCACTTTTTTGAGTTATGAAGCGCAAAAGACAACGCTAATACCCGTGCCGGCAGCAGGCACGGCCACGCCGGATTCGACGGGGCGCGCTTCGGATGTACGGACGGACCGGGTCTGACGTGGGGCGTCCTCGCTTTGGCTCCAGCGCGAGGGCTGACACACACACACACACACAAACACTCACACACACACTCACACACACACTATCGTTCACACACACACACACACACACACTCACACACGCACACTCACACACACACACTCACACTATCGTTCACACACACACTCACACACACACACTCACACACAATCACACTATCGTTCACACAC
>JAWWMO010000175.1:4821151-4835600 GCA_035047845.1 Dendrocincla fuliginosa | reverse complement strand
CTCTTCCGATCTTCCACTGGCACGGAAAAAAAAGCTCCTAGTGTGCACACTTGCCACCCATACCTCAAATTCCAATTTAGCATATCTTAGAATAATAAAACACAACAAATCAAATTTGTTATCTTAAAAATGTATTTTATGATGACAAATTTCCCAACTGCAAGTCAGTTTTTTCTTCATGTGCAAGGTACAGAGAAAAACATTTAATCAGCCATTTTTATTTTCAGATAACCAAGAAGAATGCAGGGTAGGAAATCAGTTTTCCTGCTTCTTATCTACCTTTTAAGAGCAGATTGCCCCCCTTCAGCACTACTGGTTTTCCACATGCATAGTCTGAAGCAACTGAAGTGCCAGTTAATGGAAAAGTTATCTTTAAGTGTGAGGAGTTTACTGTAGCATTCTGATACGGCAAATGCAACATCTTAAATAAGTGGTTGATGTTCAGACGCTTGGGGTTATCTCCTCCATAGATGAATATAGGTGTAACAGGGCATTATACTAGTTGAAATCCTCTATTCAGTAATGGGCATAGGATGCTAAATCCATTACACTAAAGCTAGCATAAAAATTAGTTGCAGTTCTAAGTAGTACAGGAAGCATGGCTTTATTTGTCCTTCTGTTTACAAGACACATGCACGTTTACTACTGGTGATTCTCTAATGTTATAACACGTACTTTAAGGATATGCATGAGTTAAAATAAAAAAATAGCCAAGAAAAGTAGTAGAAAATGCATTTTATTTATATGGAAAAGGCTACATTTAGATTTGTAAAAGGTCTGTGATAGTGTTATGTTATCCACATGTCAAAAATCAGTTGTGAATAGCATCAAAAGTTACATATCTTTCTACCTAGCAGTGCAATTAGTTCACATTGCAATAAAATTAAATATGCAACAGGATCAAAATCAAGTGTTTCTCCATACTCAGCATACAAAGAATTACAGCGCCAAGATCATTTTAGGTTTTAAGAAATCTGCAGTCAGTCTTTAGAGTATCCTAATGGGTGGGATACTCCAATTATTTTCATTACTAGCAGTTGTATCTCGTCAATACTGTGCACAAGCAAGTAAGTCTAAAATGAAATGACTTACGGTGTAAATAAAATATTTAGCCTATGTAGTAAAAAATACAAATTATGTAAGTAAACTAATAAAAACAAATTTGAATACACTTATGAAACAGACAACATATTTCAATGACACACATACAGTATCCATCACATAAAAACAGCTACTTTTTTCCAGCAAAAATAATCTGGTTGCTTTACAACTGCATTAGAGATCTTGTAGTCTGAAGATGCAGATGTCCAACTCTTAAAAACCATAAATGTCTTCTGCAAAGCATACAAAGAGATAAATATTCTTATCACAGTCATAAGGTTATTTTTGGAAGTTTTGTTCTCCCTTGCTCCAGAAACACACATGGGTGAAAAAAACTTCAAGGGGAGTTATGTTACATCAAAAACATAAACTGTGCTCCATTTCCTTCTGATTTTGAAAAAAACCTAGAATTTACAGTACTCTGTGGTATATGAAAGTCTTCACAAGTTTACATTGCATATTTCTGAGTCCATTCTCTTGCGTGTCTGTTGTACCTGTATGTGCAGAGAGAAGGCATTACAGTGAAGAGCTGTTAGTGATATATTGACAATGGCCACACATTTACTAAATGCAGGTGTTACTGAGCTTTTCACCTCTGAGCACTGAGTCAAAGAATGTTAAAATGGTCTAAAAGCCAAGAAACATATACCCACCGTATGTTCATTTTCTAAGGCTACCTATTAGAGCTATTCAAACTCAAAACCAATCTCACAGGTTTGCATTAAAATACATATCATTGTGCATAATTATTTTGTGTTTCACAACTGATTCCCTTATTTGTACCTTAACAGGAAATTGTTGTCAAATACTCCTAATTGCGTATGTTATTAATAGTCTGATGAAGTCCACACATTTTAGTTGCATAAAATTCGGGACAATTAACTGGGTTTTTATGCTCCATTCTGCACTGCCATCTGCATTTCATGATTTGAAAGGAAAATTTTCTGAAAAGCATTTTTTACTAGATTTAAGTTTTGGGTCTTTTCCTTCTGGTATGAAGCTGATTAGCAATCCCAAAGATGAATGACCTCAGAGAGTTCGCAACTTCCCCTCTGATCCTTACATTTGCTACATTCCACTCTTCAGGGTAGATTCACTTTCTTCTGAGTCATTCAGAGAAAAATGCTGACAAGTTTTTAAATCTGTTTCTTATGATCAGTATAATAACTCACATTCTAATTGGCTTTCTTCTTAAGAATATGCTACCATACAAGTCTTTGGATCTTTACTTGTACTAAAATATCCATAGATAAATGCTCAGGGCTAACCAGACATATCATTAATTTCCTAAATCCAAAATGAGATCAAAAAATTTAATAGGTGATCAGCATGAGAAGTTAAAGCTATAGTCAAGACTATACATTTTCTCACTTTCCCTAGCAATAATTAAATTTTGAGTTTTGGAGAGAGAAACATGCCCCTCATTGACTTCCTTAACAAACAGGAGACACAATAACTGAAATCACTAGTAAGTAGGCAGGTGGACAAAAGTTCAGACACACATGGGGAGAAGTTGATGCACAACATCCTCAATTTGAACACTACCTGCTTTGCAGAACAAGCTGCAGAGTTCAAGTGCTTCAGTTACATGATTTGAATGTACCAGACACTGAACTGTCAGAAAAGGACCATTTTAATAATTCTTAGTCTAGGGTGAAAAATACTAGACCACTAACTTCCATGTAACTTCTACATCACTCCTTTTTTGTCCACTGCTCAAGGTAAAAGCAATACTCAAAATCTTCCTGAACCTGTGGCATGTGATGAGCCACAGGCCACTAGCAGAACACTGTAACAAATCTTCAATGACTTAATACTAAAAAATAGGTGCCAAGCAATTCAGTCAGTTAACCAAAAAGTCAAAAATTCTTCTGTACAGGTTTTACAACTAGAGGATTGCAGTAGCAAGAAATAATTCATGTTTGGGAAATGATTTTTTGTGCAACGAATATAAGATGACACACAAAAGTGTGATGGTTTTACGTAAGTACAAAAAAATTAGGTGCCCAGCAGTACCTATGGAGGCATGCACAATGCCTACAGTTTTCTGCTTGCCATGGCTATATTCAAGATTTAAAAATCTAATTCTAATTCCATAGAAATCTATGAAAAGAGTATTGCTAAAGTTAAGATAGAAGGTGCATAGCAGATAACAATCTGCAAGTACCACACGCACAATTATGTATATGTTATACTCACTTTTCCTTGTCTGACTTGTAGATCTGTGCAATATCTGGTACTAAAGGATCATCTGGATTAGGATCACAAAGTAAGGAGCATATGGACAATAAAACTAAATAAAAGAGACACTAGATTAAACAAGTTAGTTTGCTTTATTTCTATAACACTTTCATATATTCCAGTACACTGAAGGAGGGTGGTGGAAGGGAGATTGAAAAAAGAATGCGTATTAGAATTAAGCTGTCATATAACAGTTCTGCTCAGAAATGTTTATACAGTATAATTTTTCTGAGGCCTAAGTAAACAAGACCTGATAGGAGCCTAGAGAATTTGCAACCCATGAACTTGTACCTTTTGTAGTGATCTCTCTCCCACATTTTAACCTATGAACATTAAAGAACAGGCTACACAGTTCCATATATTTGCTCAAACTAAGCCTTTCATCTGCAATTATTTAAGATAACTAATATTGTTAATATTACATTGCTGTGCAGTACTCTGTATGTGCATATCCTTCTCCACTTCTGTGCTGACAGTTCAACCATGTGAATATTTTCAATGTTCGTATGTTCAACATATTTCAAGTGTTCAACCATATGAATATTTCACTAAAGTGTGGTTTCCATTTTGTGAAAATACTTCATCAGCATTATATGCAGGTATTCACTTATATATTCATCTCCTGGTATTGAACCAAGGATGTTTGATTTTTTCCAGGAAATTTCTGTTTTTATATTCAGAACCAATACGCACACAAGAGTACACAGATAATCTGTTCTAAATGTATTGTGAAAGGGAACTTGATGCTACCATAAGAATTTGAATATCTTTTTTTTCCTCCTGCTTTATCTTGTTACCCAAGAGCCCACATTTATTTCCAGCAGTAGCAAGTTTGGCTACTTCAATACTGACATATTTATTTAAGTGCCAGTAATATTAGAAAATCAGGTTAGACTACATGGTCACACCAATCAGAGGTGCTACAATATGTTGTGAACCTTTGATTCAGTAAAACACAAGGACTAGAAAGGAGAAACTTCCCTGAGTTACTGAGCTAATTTCCAGTTTATGAAATATATAACATGCAAGTGAGTTAAAAGCACATCAAATCACAACATAAGACCAGCAGACTGCTCTGCTTTATAACTGAAGTGCTCAACAAGGGACAGAAGGGTGATGAAGGTCTAAAAACCTGAAAGAGTTTCCAGTTGTAGATGCCTAGTGTTAAACCTTAAGTGCCAACCTTCATTTACTAAATATTAGGAACAAGAAAATTTTTGCATAGCTATAAACCAGCTAATTTATGTGAAAAGCTGATACCAACAACACACGAGTAACTCATATCTTCAGCAATGACTTCAGGAAACAACATTACACTTAGATTTTATACAGTTTTTCGAGATTACTGCAAGAGGCTGTGTGCATGAGAAGTTGCTTTTCCAATGACTGGCAGCAACTGGACTTGCAAAGACCAATTTCCATTAAACAAAGACTAACATTTTTTTTGTTGCTTGTACACCCAATGCAATGACACTGTTCTGAAAAAAGACACATGGTTTAGAGCGCTCGCACACACAGAACAAAATGTGATATTGTTTAACCTTCTGAGTCACATGAGAAATTTCTGTAATATGACCAAGTGTGCCTTAGCATTTCCAAGGTGAGAAAAAACAGCACCCTCATTTTAAGCAGCTTTTGAAGTGACACAAAATGCCTATAACAGAAGAACTGTTTAACTGTTAACTCAAGGTTCCCAAAATCTACAGTGTTCAACTTGAGAAAGTTTAACTACAGAACAAGAATATTTTAATGAATCTTTTACTGATGACTTTGGAAGGAGCTATTTTAAAATATTCATCTTACAGACAAATGAAAACCAGAACAATTTAATCTCATTTTAAAATAAAGTGCAATTAAGACCTTAGCCCACACAAGGATGCTCAAGCAACCCAAAGAGTCATCAATAGACAATTAGGTAAGCCCACACATATCAGTATCAGAGTTTTCCACTGACATCCAAATTAATTTGATTTTGAAGCCCTGCTCATCAGTTTCTTCTCAGTTCTGCATGACTGTCAGCTACAATACAGAAGCTAATTGGACATTTATTATCTTCCTCAACTTATTTTAAAACATTTCTTTGACATGCACATATTTTTTTGTAATGAGACACTCCCAATAAACTCTGCAAGATTCTGGACCATAACAAGAATTCCAATGGAATTTGTCCCTTCTGCAATGTGCAGGATAAATGAGTTTCCACTGCCATCTCTAAGACAGTGCAGTAATACACATCAAAAGCACCATGGCAGCGTATGCAATCGCATAAATGCATTATCAAATCAGTGAGCTTACCTTTAGATACAGTCAGAGCTGGTGACCATTGCGATCTCAGGATATCAAGACAAATACTCCCATTACTATTTATATTTGGGTGATATATTTTTGTTGTAAAAGCAATCTGTAATAAAAAATAAAACCAAAGCAAGCAACATCAAGTTATGTTTATTGCATTTGGAATCCTTTACATCATCCCTTCCTTTTCAGTCATACTAGATTTGCCAATATAATTTTTTTACCGTCTGGTCTGTTCACCCACTGTGAACAGGTATACTACTGCTCGCCTTTCTGGTTTCAACTTCCAAAATCAAGCCTCAAACAACTAAGACACAGAAACAGAGCTTTGACAAAAAATGTGATTATGTTCAAAGAAAGGACTTACTTTTGGTGGTTTGAAAGGATAGTCTGTTGGAAAGTGTACTGTGAGAAAAAACACACCCCCTTGATATGCACTATCAGGCTGGGGAAAAAAAAAACAAACAAAACAAATAAAACACATTATATATTTCAGCTGTTTTAGAGCTTCCCTTTCAAATGCAGATAACCTTCCAAAGAAAAATTCATTTTTTCCTCAGTACACAGCCCACTATGGGGCTCCCACTGACCTGAAGAACTACAGTAGAGCCAATTGTGGCTACTAGTGCAGCAGCACAACACAGCTACTGAGCACTGCCTTTTTGGGGAGAGAAGGGGAGGGAGCAGTGATCCACTGGTGGAGCTACAAATCTGCATATCAATAGCTTCACTGCACTGAGGGGAACACAAAACCCAGAGCAGGACCTCCAAGTCCTGTCTCCGTGCAAGACCACACCTGTTTTGATCCTCCTCCATCCTTAAGCTACAAATATACTTACCTTAAGAAGTGGTTTCTCTTTGCAGATGCAAAGAGCAGAATTGTCCAACATAATTCAGTTCATCATGATGACATCGAGGAGTTTTAAAACACACAACATCTTTGTGACCTGTACAAATCTGTGAACATGCATTTTGTTAGAAAACATGTGCACAGGTTTACGTCCAGGTTGCACACAACTAGTAGATAGAAAAAACTCAGTTGTAGTCATCTGTTGAAGAGCTCTCATTTTTATTAACTAAAAAAAATAAGTGGAAAAGTCTTGATGCTAAATGATAGAAGTTCTGCCATTTCTGACTAAGGGAAAGAAGAAAACCACTTGCATTGTGTGGTAAGTTTAAAATGGCAACATAGGAAGTCAGTTTCAGCAAAGCTGTAGAAGATCAAGTTTTTGGGTTTTCTTATGGAAACAAAAGTAGACTGTTCCTAAAAATCTTTACCTTGGACATGAACAGATTTAGAGAAGACTATATGACTATAAGAGGTAGAGCCACAAATGGTCCGCTGCGACATGTTGTCTTACACGCTCAAACTGCAGACAGTGTTGTATTGTAAGACAGGTTATATATAGTTGTGCTAAGTCAGCATTAGGTAACACCAGAAGAGGTTGCCACTGTATTTCCAGTTAGGTTTGAAAGGGCTGCTTGTCCAAATACTAAATGGATTTTTCCAGACTAAAATAAGCTGAAGATGAGACATGTTGAGTGTTGGGGAAAAGGTAAAGTGAAGTTACACTATGTTATATGAGCAAGGTATATAAAACAAATTGATGATACCCATACACAGAAGAGGTTACCCTATTCCAGACATAGGAGGTGAATTCTGAAGGTGAGCTTTAGTCTTGTTTCCATGAGGAAACATACAGGATGCACATCCCTGTATTCGGTCTGAATTAGATGCTAATATTTTTGGTCTGTGTTTGGCCCAGCCACCTGTGAGGAGTTGTGCTTCTCCTGCAAAATTATGGGAAAACAGGCTGATAAAGACAGTCTCTGGCCTTTTCTGAGTAAACTAAAATTAATTGGGCTCTCACGCTTGGCTGATGGCCCTGCAAGGGCACTTGAAGGAGAAAGAGAGGAGGAGGAGGATGAAGTAAACCCCCAGACCCAATTAATGAAGACCCTCTGAAATGTACTGTGCAAGCGCAGGGAAACCCACACATGCGCAGAGAGGTACCAGTTATATAACTGAGGGAGTTGCCAGGGACCTCTGTCTGGGTAGTCCTGGCCAGACTTGCTCAAGTGGACGCCCCTTTCGCAACTTAGAAAAAGGGCAGGTGGCTCACGCTCAGGGCTTTTTGCTCACTTCACAGGACAGGACAACATTGCCTTTTGGCAGGGACACCTGCCTTTGCGAGGAGCCAGCCTGCCCTTGAGGATGCAGCCCCTACCCTGAAGTGGTTGGACATTCTGGGGTCAGTGAGACAACCCTGAGGGAAGACACCTTGGGAGAGCTGGGTGTTTCAGACCTCGGGGCTTTTTTCCCCTTCTCTCTTTCTCTTTCTCAGGGGTTTTCTTTCCTGTTTACTTGGCCACTCTTTTGATAATAAAACTACTGTTTTGGTTAAGCTTTCAACGGTGTCCCAGTTTCAATTTCAACAGCCTGTCAGACCCCCTGTTCTCCCTGGAGCAATCGCTCATTCCTTTTGTTGTCAAGATAAAGAATTAATATCCTGAAGTGTTCTGTTCCTGTATCTCTGCAGGTAGGGCTGAGAAAGGTTAGCAAGAGATGCTCATTCTTATTCTTAACTAGAGACATCTGAGTAACATGAAACAAATAAAAGAATACTTTCCACTATAGAATATGAAAGGCCAACTGCAAACTGGAGAAGAAAATGAAATTTCAGCCAAAATTTATGTGTTAGTATTTGTCTCACTCACATCATCAATTATTCAGGACAGAGACATTACTGCTGGCAAATCAGCACATAACCTTTAAGTCTTCATTGCTGCTTTGCTGTTGACCCTTTATCTCCTTTATTTCCTTTTGTGGAAAAGGGCAAAGATCAGAAGGTCTTTGTATGGGAAAGAACATGAGTGTTCAAGAAAAATGGCAAAAGCATTAGTATACTACAGAAAAACAGTCGCTGCTGGACCATTGACCAGTTGGACAACAGATTTCAACACACCACTGGCAAATCAGTGACCAGTCTTCCTCTGCTTCAGAGCAGCTGTGCAAAAGATGAAGAAATAATCTCAAAGCAGACACAATGCAGCTTTTCTACACCTACAATGCTGCCTTCTAATGCATTAAGTATTCAGAATTTCACCTTGCTCACCTCAGTTCACCATCTGATCCAGAGACGACTCTTTCCAAATTCTAAGGTGTTAGAGTTTCAAAGCCTAAGGGGGAATTCCTTCCAAAAAACTGGGAGCCAACGCCTTAGTGTCGGTAAAGATGTTTAACAAAGGAGACAAAAGACATGTATACCCTGATGTTATCTACCTTGGCCAGGCTTTTTTGTTCTGATATCTCCCCCAGCCTGGGAGAGAGGAAGGGAGTTGGTGTTACTGGTTTTTCTCGTTTTCCTGCACAAGGCAGGAGCTCAGCTCTCGGCGGAGCGAGGAGGACGGGACACAGACAGTCCGATCTCGGCATCACTGGATACTGGATGGTGTTCCTCTTCCCTTCTCTAACTCGACCATTTTTCATCCGTGAGCGATTATAAACACCACAAAATTACAGTGAGGAAAAAGAGGGAGAACGCCCTGGTTTCCCATCCCTGCGGAGACAGGATTGTTGCTGCTTTTCTGCCTTCCCATTTTTCTCACGGGGACCAACCTGAGAACTAATTGCCACCACCCGGAGGGAGCCCAGCCAGCCGGGCGCGACATCGCCACCTCCTGTCCGTAAATATTACTGCAACCCCTGGGAGAGAGAGAGGCCAGCGGTGGAGGTGCCACAGCGCCACCTGCTGTCCGTAGATATAACTGCATTCCCCTTTTTTGGGGGTAGCCAAAAAAGACCTTTTTGACTGTTTTTGCCTTGTCATTTGGGGGGTGGAGGGGATTTATTACAAACTGTTGCTGTTTGGTTCTTTTCTGGGTATATATATATATATATATATAGTGGTTAAGAACTGCTATCCTTTTCTTTATATATATATTTTTCCTAATTAAAGTTCTGTTTTCTAAATTAAAAGGAGAGGGATTATTTCTTGGCCAGCATAATATCTTAGTTAAGACATAAGTCCAAAAGGAAAACACTAGGAATCCAACCCCCTTGCCAGGATATTAATAAACACACCTTCCCTCCAATCATGTTTTTCTTTATTCTTTTTTGCTAAAGTTCTTTTCAGTTTTCCTTTAAAACTTTCTGGTTTTAAGCTTTGTTGTCCTTTCTTATGTCATTTCCTTGACAAGGGTCATAATTGGGGTCTTTACAGATCTCCCTCAACCCAAGGAAGGCACCTTTCTCATATAGAAACCAGCAAAAGCACCCACAACTGCTGGCCTGTAGTTTGCAAAAGTCATCTGTTTCTCCCAGAGCCACATCACAGCCATCCTTAAATAAAATAAGTTCTGTCTAAAAGCCCCAAAATAATCCTGTGCAACTCCACTCTTATTTATAGTTACCAAGCTTAATACTGGACTTTTAACTCACTCTTTGTCCTTTCAAATTGATGAATCTTCCAGAATTGATCTGATCATCTTTGAAAAGAAAGCTCATTGCTGTGAAGCTCACCCCACCCCGCCAAACTCAAACACCACAGTTGACTGACTAAGTACCTCTACCTTCATGAAGAGGGATGGATTTTGGAACAGTTACAGAAAACAACTAGTACGAGCCTACTACGAACATCATCACCCTAAATCTTCAATCTATACACAGCACAGCTGAATGTGACTTCCATGTTTATAGAAACCCAAATGAATCCTTCAGTAACAAAAAGGGAAGCAAGGTCTTACATTCTAAGGGGCATGAATTATATACTTACAGGTCCCATAATAGTTGCTTGCCAATGAAACACTGAAAGTCAAAAAGATAAAGTTAGAGATTTTCTGAGCTTTTTCATAACTGGATAAAGGGTAAAATCTGACAATGTACTACAAAGAGCTTACAGTCATCTCCAACAGGTCCAGCAGAACAGTGGGCTGGTGGGTCTCTCTGCAGATCACTTAGTTCCTGTAAGAAATACAAAAATATTTGAACGACCCCTCTGTGAAAATACACACCACTTGGCAGTATCCCTTCAAAAGTAAGGATGCAAACCAATTTTGTTAAACCTGTGGGATTTTTCTTGCGGTATTTTGACAAAACAATCAATGCTTGAAAGGCCCAATGGGACTGAAAAAGTTTTTTTGCCAGATGGTCTGCAGCTAACACTGTGCTAGAAATGAATATCATAAAGTATTTAAGAGTTGCAACCTGGTTTATAGTAAGTGGAATATACTGAAGGAGACAGGAAAAAAAGGCTTTCTTAATTTGTCTGTAAACTCACTGCATAATTTATACTTATGTGCTAATCTGATTGTTCTTTTAGCTTTTGATTTTACAAAACTTTCTGCATTGGCCTAGTCTATGTATATTAGCTGAGCTTGCCTAGAGATGATACATAAACATAACACAAAGGTTCCTAACTAAACTAGAAACTAAAGGAAAAAACATTAGTTCTTACACCTTATTTGTTATACCTCAATTTCACTCCCTCCATGCCTTTTTTTTCTTTTAAATGACTCCTAAAAAATTCCCAAGAAAGCTGAAACAAAAAAAAGCTCACAAAAGCTTTTGCAGGTCAGCTGATTCATTTCTCTTGCAGGAGTCCACACAGTGGACTAAATTATTAGTAAACTAGTAATTTAAAATTATTATTTGATTACACAAAATCAGCTCAGCTTTTCATCTGATTTATCATTGCTATATCAATCATTAAACATGCCAGTCATTAATAGTAGTTAATTTTCCTCGTTTAATTCAATATACCACTTTTGATGTCTGAACTTCTTCCAATTCTAGGCCAACAGGAACTGTGCTGGGGTAACCTAATGACTATGTGCAAATACTTCCTCTGAAGTAAGTTAAGAGACATGTGCTAAATTGCTGTAAGTAACTCAGTTCATTACTCAAAACATACACATTTAAGTCAACAATAGACATAAGCAGGTCCGCAAATACCTTGAATTCACCTTAAGGAGTAACAGTGGAAACATTCCTACTCAAAAACATTAGTCAAGGCAACTACTTCCATAATCAAGGCTTAAACTGAAACTAAGTTTAACTCAAGTGTAGAATTTGTGTACTTAACTTGATCAGACCTTACTAACAATTTGAAGGGTTAAAAATCTGCACTTCTCAACTACAGTGATATATTTTCCCATTTATGACAATCTGGTAAATATTTCAACTCAATTTGCCATAAACCTGGCACCTAAATTCAGCCAGACTTTACAGATCCACTCTTGGCCCTGAATTCAAAGGAAGGTACTGTACCATATCTTACTACTGCTCTGAAGTAGCTTCTCACAATCCTTGTGATTTAAAACCAGATACTTCTTCATACACTGAAATAGCTCAGGTTGCCAACTTGCATTTCTCATCTGCACTTTAACTTTATTCGCTTGGTGAAACTGTATGTTGGTCCAGAAACAACACCCTGGGCCAGACTTTAACTAATAAAGGCAATAGCAAAAACCTTTCTAAGTGCAGTTTCCATTTTAATCAGAGGATTCAAATTTCATTAAGGAGTAATCCAGAGAACTAGCTACCTATGCAAAGCCAAGTCACAGCCAGTACACACAGGGAGTCAACAAGTCTCAAGTTTCCAACAGTTACTAGAGCTGTCACAAACACGGCCAGCAGCAGAGCTGTTACAGTCACTGTCTTCTCTAATTTGCAACTCAAGATCTAACCGAACAAGAGCAGACTTAATTCTTGCACACACACTAAAATCACACAGCTACACAAAACTGTTTGCCAAAACAGAACTCAGAGACTAAAAATCATGCATTTTATAACAGTCATTGTTGATTACTAAATTTGAGGCAATGATGGGGCAAAATATGTAGCTTAAACTCTTCAGAAAGTCTCTAAAGTATATGCAAACATTCTTTATACATATGTAAACATCCAGGCAAGCACTTAATTCTAGAGTTGCAAGCCTGTAACAGCACTCTCATTTGTGAGATGTTTTCCTCAAGATCTTTGCAAACACCAAAACCCACACAAACTGGTTTTCTTTCAGATATGTAGGTGTACTTCAGAACTGGCAGAAATAGGGAAGGCTCCTCTCGTATACACTTTCAGTTTGTTCAGGCTAAAGGCACTGAAATTTGTTCATGATAAAACCCCCCTTTTTAATCACACCTTGATGAGACTCAGAACTAGCAACTCCTGTTATTGATATTTCCTAATAACAATGCAGAAAAGGCACTCTTCTACCAGCTTCACTAAATGAGAGCATTGTTCACAAATACATTCAGAAACCTTCTGCAGTTAGAAAACAAAGCCAGAGCAAACTTCAAAAAGCAAATTCAAGCCATATTTCGCAACCACATCAAATTACATACTGAAGCTAATGTGGTTTAAAAATACAAGTGGTAACATGATCAAACTTTGCACATTGAAATTAACAGTATGAACAGTTTGAACCCTTACATTCAGAAATTCCAGACCAAGCTGCAATAAAAAAGAACTACTCAGCTTTATTCTGTTAATTATGCTTTTTAAGCTTTAGAATAAAAGTAAAATTACATCAGATTTAGGCTTCAAGCTTCCCTACACCTTTTGAAATGGCACAAGGAGATTGATGTCTGATGTCTGAGTCAAACTGACTTGCCAGTGCCCAGAATCGAACACTGCAGACCAGGTGTGAGGATTCTCTAAAGCAGAGGTAGAAAAACTGCTTCACGACTTCACACATTCACAAAAGAATGATTTATATAGGGATTTCTTGCATTCAATGTCTCAGTGATGCTCTTCACAAGAAGGCCAAAACTTTGCTTTGTCAAGGGACAAGGCTGAAAATTTACAAAGCTTAATGGGCTGAAACCTCAATCAAGAAGTGTAAGAGAACTGCATGTGAGGCACTACCCAGTCAACACTAGGGATTCCCCTGTAATTTTAAGTTAAGTGGTTACAGCAGCTTTGGCTGTGCTTTATGGATTATCATCACGTATCTGCATGATGCAGGTCTGGTCACTTCAAGGCCTGGTCTATATGAATATTTTTAGTCACTGGTATAAAAAAATGCTGGTGCAAGACTTTGCTGTACATATGGTAACAAACAGGATCTCTAGCTCAAAAAGTGCAGATTCACTTTCAAAAGTGAAAGTCACCACTATAAACTACAGTGTACACTGGTTCAACATCTTTTATGAGAATACACAGACCCAAAATTCTGTCTGCAAGAGACACATCAGGAGTATTGCTCATTTCAAACACTAGTGAATATCACAGCATAAAAGCATCTGTCAAGAACTCCAACACATGCCACACTATCCCAGTATGGCCAGAAAAAATGTATACAGAGAAAAGCTGAGGCCAGTCTTTAATCCTCTCAAACATACAAAACATTACAGGGTGGAATAGAATACTATTGGCTAGAATTCTCCCGGGGATGGACACAACAAAGCTTCCAAATTATGACCTTTCTTTGCACCACACACACTGCAAAATAGCCCTGTAGGCAGCATGAGGCAAAAATGTAAGATCCAAGTTTAACAGCTGTGAAACACAGGCTACGGTAAGCTGCAAATGCTGGTGACATTTCTGAATGTGCAGACTAGTACTCATGGTCAAACAATAATACAGGATGTATTTCATAAAAGTATAAAGTTGAAGACCGCAAGGCCAATTTAACACTTACATGCTTGATTAGCAGACAGGATTTTCTTCCCAAAAGCTACTGGAACAATATCATGTCGGGGAACACTTCCTCAGAGATCTCCAAAGCAATCAAAATGAACAGTTTCAAGAATGGATAGAACTGGCTACCAAATAATCAACAACAGAAAAATGGACAACTACCTCAGATCT
>JAWWMO010000175.1:4794401-4815040 GCA_035047845.1 Dendrocincla fuliginosa | reverse complement strand
GGGCCGCAGTGTGGCGTCCCGGCCTGCGGGCCTTGAGGAGCACCCCGGCGCTGTGTGAGCGCCCGCAGCCGCCGAGCTCCGCGCCAGGCCCTTGCGGGCGCTTCAGCCCTCAGAGCGGGCCCGGCCGCCCGCCGGGTGCTGTCTGTGTTGGGTACTGACCCTTTCAGGCACCGCTGCTTTATTTCTGCCTTTCCACGTGTCTTGGTGTAAATGTCCTAAAAACCCGTAAATTGCGTCGGTTTTGCCTGGCTCTTAAAGTCTGATACTGTACAGTAGAGGTAGTGGTGGCATTTGCGCTGTGTAATGATTGACTGGAACCGTGCCTGAGGTAGTGTTATGTGTTTTATATGCTGTTATAGAACCAGATGGGATGAAAGAATTGCAGTGGGTTGAGGACAGAATAGAATCCTTATTACTTAATTTTTTATAAGAAACGAGCTTCACCTGCATAACTCTGGTTTCCACTTGCAAAGCTGCTCTTGGTTTATGTCCTTAATTCAGTGGGCAGATAGTTTGGGTTTGGTTTTCTTTCAAGGTGGAGAGTGTACTCTGTTGGTACAGAGGATATTGGCAAAGGCATTAGTCTAAAATGGGTTGTAGTGATGGAAGGCTGTGCTTATTAAAATAATCAAAGCCCTGAGGTAATAATTTGCATTCAGGTTGTGTCTCGGGGGCAGCTTGCTGTCATTTATAAGCTTGCAAGAGTTAGAACAGTTCTTATACACTGGAAATTGAGAAGAAAATCTATGGGGATGGGAGAAGAGCATAATCCTAATCAAACTGAAAATACTCTCCTTGTCTCAGGAAAGCAGGGAAACGGTCCTAGAGGCTGCTCTGTTGTGGACGAGAGGGTATTAGGTTATTGTGATTTCTGGCAAAATTAAATTTAGTAAGTGCCTGGTGACTGGCAGGTCACAATTCTTTCTTCAGCTTATGTGTGTCTTAGGCTGATGAATTTCAGGTATCATTTACTCCCCAGCTGAAAACTAGGCACCAGAACCTTGCTGTATTTTTGTGAGATTTAATTCTTGGTAGTAATTTGGGAGTTAACTGCTTTCTGTGCATGTTTGCCCCTTGGAAGGCAGTGAGTAGCACAGCTAATGCTTTCTGTTGTTAGAGGTGTGGCTGTTTATAGGGGTGACCCCATGCATGCCACAGATCTGATCACGTTGGTGACTTGTCTTGTGCTGCTTATTGGCAAAATCCAACATTCTTTCTCCCTCAGGTGACCTCTTTACCTTATAGCTTCAGGTAAATTAAACCTGCCAGTCATAATCCCATGTTCTGTGGATGCTGTGGAATGGTAGAAGTGATTTTGTCAGCTTCAGTGCTTGGGGCTTACTGTTAGGCTTTCTGTGCAGCCAGTTCTCCTGGATGACTTTTCAGTATGCAAGTATCACATGTTTCTCCAGCATGGCCTTTTAACTGTGGACAGTGACGCTACTGGCCTATCATAAACAACTCTTGTGCAATAATAGTCTCTTCACTGGCAACAAAATGAAGAGAAAAATGCTTGAAAGTTACAAGCACTGCTGGAGACATAAAGAATGGATTTTCATGTTTGGGGTTAATTCTCTGTCATTTTTGAATAATATAGACATTTTCTAAGCAGCAGAGATAACTTGGAAATTGCTTCTTAGGACTGCCTTGCACTAACTTTGTCCGAGTGCAGCTCTCCGTCATGTTGTTGCTGGTTCCTGGAATGTAAATTGATCTGTGTCCTAACAAGGATCTCATACTCCTGGAGGAGCCAAGACCGCCTCAGTTCCTTCTTGTGCTTCTCAGTGCAGATGCTAAATGCCTGTTCTTCTTGCAAGTAAGATCTTTCTGAGCTCTCTGGCAGTTCCAAAAACTACCTCTGTAACCTAGATCTGGAGACATCCAGAGCAATGTTCTAGATGTTTAGAGAAGAGAGGAGGAATTGATCTAAATCTCTTTTCCTGTAAGATATGTCCAAAGAATACAGAAGAGAATAAATTCCTATCATTGGCTTGTTGCTGTTCTCATCTTCTGATTTTTTGTTTATTTCTGTGCACTGCCTGCTGTCCTGGGACTTCATTCTTTGAATTTGTTTCCTTTTCTCCATATCTCTTCCCTTCTTTTTACTTTGTGTGTTAATTTTTCTGGACTTGTAGCCAAACTTTTTTACATTGTTCAGTGCTTATGACACGGAAACAATTTTTCTGTCATGTTACCCAGGCCTGTAGTGTCTTGTCTTGCCACTTGCAGCATTGTGGTTTTGTATTATGGCAGAATTGAGAGTTCTTTAATAATCACTCAAAAGTTACTCCTATTGAGTTTTATTTTAGAAAGAAAAAAACCAAACCCCCTGACATTCCATATCAGTTTCACTGTTAACAGATGTCTGGTGCATGACCTTACGAGTTTGGCAGCAAACTGTTGAATTGGCACCAGTGAGCTCCTAAACAGCATTTATTTAAACTCATCTGAAAAATGTCTTCCTCCCAGATGCATTTTTATGGTTCACTTAGTTAGAAGTTGTTTGTGAAACAAGACAACAGTTGAGGACAAAACTTACTTCCTCTGAAACCCTGCAGGATGATTTAAGAGTCTATTCATTAAGTTCAAAAACTTGTAAAGTTTTATGATGTTTATTAAGGCAATGCAGGAATTTAAAAAATAGACTACTTTAAATGTTTGTATTTAATATGTTATCAGTTGATATAATTTTCTACTCTGATACAGCTCCAGAGAAGCAATGAAAAAAGGTAATACAGTAGGTAAGGGAAAAAAAATACCTGAAGCTGTTTCTATGTATGCAACTTCCCCCAGTGTGTAAGAGATGACTCTGGCCTTTGAGAGAAGAGGTAGAGGATCATAGCAACACAAGATGACAAATTAATGATCTTTGCTTGTTGAGCTGGATGTGCTGTGAATGATTATGTGGGGGATGGTCCGAAGGCTGGGCAGAGGGATCTGGGTTAGCTGCGGATGGGCAGAACAGCTCTTCTGAATGTGCTGCTGAATTTTAGTACGGACTTTTTCTGCTTGCAGTGTGAGTCACAGAAATATGATCATCAATTGTTTTTTTTCCTCTTCTGGTTTGCTAAGTTGGCCTGGACTATTGGCTAGGTGCAAGAAAAGATGACCTTTCTTAAAGTGCAGCGCCTTAAAGGGTTCTTCAGTTTCAGGAGTCATCATTGGTCTTCACTAAATTCACTCCCTCCCCTTAGATTCTGTAAGGAAATTGATAGTCTACCACTGTCCCCTCATCACCTTCTTAAAAATGTAGGTTAAGCTTTGTTCCATTGGCAGTGCATCAGCTAGCAGCTTGGGCAATCCTTGCAATTGCTGCTTTCCTGAAAGTCCCAGAATGGGTGGTCCCTTGGTTTTGCCTGCTGCTGTTGTAGCTGCACTTGACATTTCATCAGGGATCACTTTAAACTTGTTATACCTAGCTTGTCCCTGAGCTTGCTGTGTCCCTCTTCCCTGCCACAGCCCTGCTCAAGTGAGACTGTGCTGCAGTGGCTTTCCCTGGGAGAGCCTGCTGCCTTGGATTTAAACTGTGACTGTTCTTTTGATTAGTTTGGGCTGTTGTGCTGAATTAAAGCAGATTTTCATAGAATCCCTTCTTTAATTTCACCTGCTCACTTCTTTACCCTATTAAAATTACTGCATAACTCTGGCTAGTTTGTAAGGGGGAGATAAAGTGTGAGAACTCACTGGATGGTTATAAAACATAGGATTTACGACATGGTTTCTGGGCTTTTATTGTTTTAGGGACTTTGGGAGCAGGGAAACATGCCCTAAATTCTTTAATGTTAAAGATGGTTTTCTGTATCTTAATATCACCTTGTTACAGGGAGGGTTTGTCACTTATTTGCAGCGGAAGTCCCAGTGTATGTTGGTCTCTTCTGCATCATTTACTAAGAAAATGAACTCTGAAGGACTTCTGCAACTTTTAATCCTTTAGTAAGACCCTAAAGGAGTACCTCCTTTCCCTGATCTTACACTGCTGCAGACACTGTACAGATATTTGTCTAATTTCACATATTGCTCCATCCAGGCCCTTGTTGATCAGCATGGTGCTGATGAGCTAATGCAGTGTTTTAGCTGAGGAAAGGGCTTTGGATTTTAGAAAAGTCTATGGGACAGGGGCAGAAAACCTTCATCCTATTAGACCAGTCTCACCTTGGCAATACAGAAGTCAGTTGGTTATGGAAAGTAGCAAGAACTAACAAAGGTGTTTTGTCTCTTAAATTTGAATGTAGTAATGTTTCTCGCTCCAGAGATGCCATCTGGCTTGGCATCTTACCAATCCAATTCAAACATGGAAGGGCAGGATAGAAATTCCCAACTGAAATTGTTCTAGTTTTACCAAGTTCTGTAAATGTGCTAAAATTTAAATTCCTGTTTGGTTTATTTGTCTGTAAACAGAACTCTGTACACGCGTTTGTAAAAGTGGTGGATAAAAAGCAAAGAAAGAACAGCCACTTGCTGATCTGAGAGGAAATGACCAGGGCTGTTGGTGCCACCAGAACTTTTGGGCCAAAGTCCAGTGTATTTTCATGAAGCAGAGAGAAAACAATAGTCACAAAAAAGTAGGAAAACTTGCAGAAACGGAAATTGTACTAAGTGACCAAGGCTGCAAGAATTTTAGAGATAAATAAAGGGAGGAAAAGTAAGGATGAGAGGTGGTGGAAAGAGGATTTTTTTTTTAGTGCGAGTTATCTTGCTGAGAGTCAGGATGTAATCTACTTAAAATAAATGCATGCTATGATTCTTAAATATAATCTTTCTGGACCCTTTTTCTTTCCTCTACACCACAGTAGGGTTTTAAACTAAGCTGGCTTTTGTTACTGGCAGCAGTATATTTAATAATTTCCCCATTGCCAAACAGATGGTTTTAGTTTTGTTAGTTACAAGATGCATTATATTAAAAGCTACTCAGTGCTGTGCCTTGGGGGGATCTTGCTTGGGTTGTTGATGCTGACTGTTGTTCTTTAGTGACTTTCCTGCAACTGAAATAAACAACATTTTTGCTGCTACAGAGTGTATTTACAGCTGGTTTAGTATGCTGAACTTGGAAACAATGTACTATCGATGTTGATATTAGTTTCCTAAATAAAAGGTTAAAATAAACCCCCCAAAAATGTCACAAAAAGCCCTCTGAAAACCCTGGCAGGTTAATCCTCACCCTTGTGTAGAAGGGATTTGGGTGACATAGAACTCTGATCTATAGAAAGGAGGAGATTAACAGGGCAAATGTTAAAGGAAAATACTCTTCTAAAGTACAGTTACTACCACAGAACAAAAACATCTGTCGGAAAGTAAAGGTGTTGCTGCAAGCATGAAGACCTTTACTACTGAGTAATTTTAATAGAAGGTTGTGGTCAAAAACTGACAGTCTCTCATTTTTCTTGTTTTATTCTAGTTGAATGGATTGCTGCAGTCTCCTTAGCTGCTGGAGCAGCTGCTGTTGGGTATCTAGCTTACAAAAAATTTCTCTCTAAAGACAAATGCTGCAAAGCAATGGTGAATCCTCATATTCAGAAGGATAACCCCAAGGTAGTCCATGCATTTGATATGGAAGATTTGGGAGACAAGGCTGTGTACTGTCGTTGTTGGAGGTCTAAAAAGGTAAGAGAAGAATGAATGGTCCAGTGTCATTCATGTGCGTGAATTTTTCAGCAAAACTATTTTTAAACTACTTTAGAGGAAACTAACTTCTTTTCACCTGAAGTATTCTGCAGTGAGATGTAGCAGTATTTTAATCCATAAAACTATGCAGATTTTTGCTGGTGCTCAGAATAAAGACTGCAGATCAGTGCTAATAATGGAAAAAATGTTTCTGTAGCTCTGAAGAAGCAGATCTCTTGAAAGGAGAACCAGTATATGGAGCATGGTCATGAATGACAGATACCATTTTGTGTGCTACCTGTGCTAATACTGTGGCTTATCCAAAACTGTTGGCCTTTTGGCAGTAGGAGCTCAGGAACCACAGTTTGAGAGGACCTTAACACTTTTTTTTTTTTTTTTGAGAAAGATGGAAGCATACTCAGAAACTACCTTGCTACATGATGCATGCCATTGTAATCACAATGGCATAGTTCAAGCTTCTGTTCTTGAGCAGTTAAAAGTCTGGCCTAGACACTGGTCCATCTTACTTGCATTTGAAGTTGGGTTGCCTCAGTTGCAGCGTTGTGTCTAATTTATCCATAGTGGGAGTTCTGGGATCTGTAATGAGAGACAGTCAATTGCATGATTAGTCCTCTCCATTTATCAGTGGTGCTCATTTAAATTTTTTAGAAGGTGGTAATGTGTGGAGACTGAAGTAATACAAGCCTTTAAAGCCAAACAACTGCCTTGAATCTAGCTATGTCCACCCGTGAACTGAATACTAGACTTCTCAAATCTTAGACATGGGTCTAATCAGGCCCTGCCCAGCAATTTTCCAGGTGCTATAACTTCTGGTTCTTGCTGTTGTCAGTTCTGACTTTGTTACCTTGTGGGTAACTTGGGACCTTGCACATCTGCAGCTGAATTTGGTTTAACAGTAAAATACCGCTAAGGATTAAATAGATCATGACTTGATTCTGAAGTAGTCCTGTGGAGATGGGCTTGTCTTCTCTCTCCTGTCTAGGATCTGAACTGAAAAACACCCCCTCTTCCTCCCCGCCAACTCGAACCTTGGCATTTGTGTTTTCTGCTTCCTACTCAATTTTCTAAACAGAAATAGAAGATAGTGTCTGGTTCTAGTGGTTGCATTGCAACTCCTGCCAGTGGTTTACTATTGTTTGATATTATCTTTTTTTGTGTGAAATAAAAACCTGAAGAAGTATGGTTTGGCATACGTAAAGGGGTGTTACCCATGTAGGAATGTACTGTCCTACTGAATTAGGGCTCTGTAATCACACAAAAGGAAGTAGATGGGGCTATAATGCATGTATTCTTAGAACTCTGATCTGAAAAGTCCTGTAAAGGCATTAAGGAGGTCAGTAGAAATTTTGGAAGGTATTTTCTTTTGCTGGTGTTTAGTGATGAGTATTTTAGTCAGAATGTTCTGCTTCAAAGACTTTAGTTTCCAGTTTTGCTGCCTTCCTCTTGCTCTGATGGGCTGGCCTTGCAGGGTGGGTAGCATAATCTTTAAGACAGTGTGTGGGCATCTTCTCGTGTTCCATTATTGCCAAGCAGTAATAAAATACATCATTCTTATATGCTTGTCATCTTTGGAAATTGTCAGCTACCATTATCTGGTTCTTACAGTTCTTAAACTGTTAAAATTTGTAATTTATATGGTGTCAAAATGTGGAATGTGTGTGCTTCCAGTGTGGGAAATTAAAATTACTTCAAATGCATGAAGTACCTGCTGCGTTTTTGTTAAGTAAGTGGCTAATAAAGGTTAGAAGAAATGTCCTTTTATATCACTGTGTGCACTTCTCATCAGATTTAGCCTCACTTGAGGCATGAAGCTGTTAATAGAGCCACTAGTGTCAGGAACCATAGGCTACTTCTGTTGCACTGATGGCATGCATGCACTTACAGCTGACTCCACATGGTGTTCCTCCCCTACAGGGAATAACAAAACAGTTAGACTAAACCAGGGTGTTTTCATCTAACTCTTGAAAAAGGAGCAGGATTACTTGCAGTAGGATTTGGTTTTTGTTTTGTTTTGTTTTTCTGAAATAGTGTACTTTGAAGGCTTTTGTGCTGGTCAGTGTCTTTGTGGAGTGTATGTGTTTAAAAAAACCTCACTGTGATATCTTCAAATAAGTCTGTCCTGGGGTTTAATTATCTGTTAATGATAAGTAAGTAGTTCTTTAAATTACCCTTTTCTGTTCAATGTTGTACTCTGCAGACACTTCACAGTTGTCAAGTTTCGTGAAAAAACCCAGTTTTCAAAATTATCAGTGTAGAGGCAGTAGTTTTGTCTTAAAACTAAACCGTAATTAAATTTAGAACACTTGTTTTCTTACTTGTCTTCATTTTTAACTATGTGAGTTAGGGGAGGGAATTAATTTGCTTTCTTTTATAATGACTTGCAGCCTCTGTATCCTCCAGAGAAGTATTAGTCCCCAGGCTGTAGGTTGAGGAATACTGCTGCAGACTATCAGCAGAAATAGTGATAGAGAATCCAAGCCTGTTCAGTGTCAAGGGAAATAAGCTGAGCTGTCCAAATCACTGCACAATTCCCTCAGGGTTTGAGCTTTGCCCACTATTGCTAGCCTGCTTTGTCATAATCAGAGATGAATACGTTTATGTCAGGCCAAGGATCCATCTGTTCAGTAACTGGGCTTCAAGGTGACCAAGTGGATGCTCTGGAAAAGTGGTATTTGGTTTATTTTTTTTTTTTTCTCCTGAGGAGCTCAAATCTAGTGTACCAGCCCCTGGGAGCCAGAGTTTCTGAGAGACCAGCTGACCAGTAGGATGAGTTCAGAGCAGTCAGCATTGGTAGCTGTTAAAGATGTCTCTGCTATCTAAAACATATGAATCCCACCATTTTTGTAACTTGCAAACCTGAAGTGATGATGTTGCTGTAGCTGGACCTTGAGGTTGCCTCCTTGGATGTTGTGAAATGTTAATGTCTGATGGCAGCTGTATTGATGCTTCTGTGAAGACCAGTGGACTGTGGTGTTGTGTGGAAGAACAACTGGCCAAGGAACTTCTGGTTTGGGAGCTGATCAGTGTCTCACAAACATACATTCCTGTTTGCTCAGATTTTGTCCAAGTATCTGTCAGTACTTAATCATTGAGCTTGAAATGACTGATAGGATGATAGTTTCTCCATGAGTCAGCTTACATGAGCATTCTCTGAATTCAAGATTTCTTTATTCATAAACATCACCTTCCATTTCTAGTGTAGGTTTTGACATTTTGTAATGGGGGAAAAAACCCCAAACCCTGACATCTCCCCTTTCCTCCCAACACTGCAGAGCAGGTGGGGTTATCTTTAAAACTCTTTATATTGTTTCACTACATTAGTTTTGTGCAGTACTTTGAAATTTTTTATTCTAAGCCTGGGTGATGGGGTATTAATGTTTTTCAGAGGCTGTGACTGAGGCATGAACAATGGGATTGGTGGAGCATTGCAGACTGACTGTAATGGTATTGCAAGGGAATAGTGCTGTTGCAAAGGCAAAAATGAGTAATGCCCAATTTCAATTCCCATTTCTTCTAAACAAACAAAATAGTAACTGAATGCAAAATACTGGGGTGTGATTTCTGTGATTGTCTCCAGAGTTTCCTATACAGAGGAAAATACACTTTTGAGAAGTGATGGATCTAACCTCAGTCTTGTTACCTCACATAATGTCTTTTGTCTCTTGTATGTGAAAAGGGCTGCCTGGAAACAGAGTGGTTGACAACAGTCTGGGACATGGGTAGTCACAACTGGCTAAAGGTGTCCCTGTAGTTCTTGCTCTGACTAGCCTGTTCTAGGGTGGGGGTTGTTTTTTTTTTTTCAATGGAACAAACATTTCTTCAAATTACTTCAAACTGACATGGCTCTTAAGGGCAGCACTAATAAGTGCAGTTTATTTCTGTTAGCCAGTCAGAATGCTAATGTGAAAGCCAGCTTGCGCAAAGGGACGATTGCGTGGATGAGATAAACTAGCTGTGTCAGGGTGGAGCAAAGCTGGCTTGCTGCTCTAGCTGTCTGGAGGCTGGACTTAGTATGTAGGTGTGTCATTTAAGAGGTGAGCAAGGGAAATTGTCTTTTTTTCATCATATGCTATAGAAAACCAGGGAGATAATGGAGCTAAGGATCTCCTCATGTTTCTCACTCCATTTACTGGTACTACATTCAACTCTGGCTGTTGCCTGGAAAAATGGAGTGTGGGGCAAGGTTGAGAGCAAGGTACTCCAGGTAGGTTACAGCTGAAGGTCTGCTTAGGCTGCACTTTCCTCGTGCTGACCTAAGGCAGGAACATCAAATAGAGTGGAGTTTAGTGGCTGCTTTTTTCGAACGAGCGTCTTGTCCACTCTATACTGACAAGGGCAAGATTAGCATTCAGCCAGAACGTGGGGAGACCTGAAATGCCAGCACAAAAAAATTTGTGGTCTGTGGTTGCAGTGGATTTAATGAGAAAACATCTAAAAAACTTTCAGCTTAGGTTCTTAATCCTGACTCTGGATGTACTTGAGATGTGTTTTTTTTTTTTCCAGTTCCCACTGTGTGATGGCTCTCATACAAAGCATAACGAGGAAACTGGCGACAACGTTGGGCCTCTGATCATCAAGAGGAAGGAGGTGTAGAATGGACAGCAGAAGCTACAAAATGAATGTCTGACAAATCCTCTGCTCACTTAAAATTGGGAAAAAACACCCACAAATCCTTTGTCATGTCACTGAAGGCTTCCCAATGTAGTATATACATCAGGCTTCAGCATGTGTATTTTCTCTGGTGCTTGTTGTCTTTCAATCACTACAATGCATAATTTACTAAATAGTCATGGTTTAAATCTTTTGTCCTGTAAAGTGTGTGTACTCTCACTGAATATGAAACTAAAATGACACACAGAATGTACTTCATCAGGAAATAGGTATTACATTATTTTCAAATACATGTGTATCAAAAGGTAGACCCTAAAATCCTGGAGAGGTTCTAAAGTCACAGAGCTGCATAGATTTCCACATAAAAGGCAGCAGGAGGGAAGAAATCATAGTGCCAAAGTGCAGCTTAATTTCTGATTATGCCACATTTTCTGCAGGTGTCATGTTTGACCTGTTACACTACTGTGCTATGTGGCTTCCATAAAAGAACAAATTCAAAATGAACAGACAACAGCAAAGGCTGATAGTAAGATAGGGCTAGAGGGTAACTTTACCTTTACCTTTGATTTTACAGCAGTATTGCAACTTGACCCTATTTCTGTATGGTATCAAGAACATACTATCCAATCTGCAAACCTGTATTTAGAATAGGATCAGGAAAATGGTCTCTGTGAGAGCTTTCTTAATAGACAAAGGAATGGGTAGGAGGTGGCAGGGTTGTCTTTGCTGCTAGAAAACCATAGTTTCACTTGCAGTCTCAGAGTGAAGGCAACTTCCCCAGGCCCCAGGACACTTCTGTGGGGAGGCTATGCTGATTGATTCCAGAATCTAAAATAAATAACTAAAGTCCTACCTGTCATCACAGTCTGCTTCACTGTTGCTCTGGCTGGCTCTGGAGAGCTCTTCCTGCTGTGGAGGGGAGGCATACCTTTCTTACTTCATGGCCTTAGGCTCTATGTGTCTTAAATAACTCCTGCCTCCCTGGGCTGTTAATGTGGTTCAGCTGATTTTACAAAAATAACCTGGCATGGACAAGGAAAGAAAGGCTTTGGAAGATGAGACAGGGAGAGCTCTTACCCTCCTATCCTATGGCACTTGTGTGCTTGTCTGGCATGGTTGCATTAATGGCTGTCATGTTGATTTCCTTTAATTTAATAGCTTTTATTTATTAACATGAAAAAGACTACAAAGCAAAACCCAAAGAGTGGGGTGGCAGAGGGCAGTTATTTTACGAAACCCGGTCCATTAATGTAACTGCGGTCTGTGTAAGATTGAGCTCTTGATGTCCTGGGACAGAAACTACCTCAGGGCTGGATGAAAGGCCTTGTTAAGAAGCTGAAATTTTAACCTGGACCCTTAAGGGTTCTTCAGATGATTGGATCAGTAAAGGTTTTATTTTTTAAGAGTGGTTGGTGTGACTGGTTAAGACTGAAGAAGATGTTTTGCATATTCTCGATGTGAGGCTTTCAGAGGCTGAGGGCTTGCCCAACTGTTCTGAACTTGGGCAGAAGGCACAAAAAGCAGAGAAGGCGGCACAGGAAGACAAAGGGTTTGCAGGTAGTATATTGTAGGATGGGCACTTCTGTCCAAGAGACCTCTACTTGAAAATACGTTAGATTGCCTTTTCTGCTTGTCTTGAGTGTAAAGATACTGGGTATTTTTTTTACTTGGCCAAGTACCAACACACATGAAAAGTTGTTTTAACCTTAAATTATTGAATACATTGCTTTTATCCAAAGCAAAGTAACTTCTGTATTATTAAAATATGACACTGGATATTTCTGTATTTTTGTCAAATACATATTTGAGCTCAACTTCATCTCGAGGCTGTAATGTCTGTGTTCTCATGGGTTTCTTTTACAGTGTGAGTAGTGCTGTACACCAGCCCTGCTGTAGTCATAAACCTGTGTCTGGGATGAGTTTTCCTTTTGAGACTCCTTGTCCTGTCATTAGCGAAGCATGGCTGCTCCTGAAGGAGAAAACTGCATTAATGGTCTGAGACATGAAGTCTTGAAGTTTCAGATGAGTCTCCTGAGTCATAAAACTATTTCCTGGAGTTTGGGTGTCAGGGAAGTGGGCCCTGTGGGAAGTTTTTATTCCTGGGAAGCAAAGTTGTAGAAGCTGAGTCTGTGTTGACTTTACATCCTGGTAAATTTTGTTTTGTGTGTCACATTCTGAATGTTGATTTGAAGTGGTCAGATCTTATTTTGAGGTATGTACAATTTCCTGTACTGTGCCTAAAAGGTGCCATTATGTATGTGAGCTGTTTGAATGTGATAATGAGAAGAAATACTTTTCGAGAGTAAACAAACTTACCAGCAGTCTCAATGAGCATCACGGAGAACACTTCATTTTTTTTCCCTTAGTACCATAATAGGTTACCATGTTCTGATGTGCAACTGCCTGTTCCAGTTTTCTGAAATCTCTTTAGTGCTTTCCTCACATAATCTCTAGAGTATGAAGTGAACCAGTTAAATTTCTACTAAGTTTTTAACCATAAAGAAATTCTGCACATTTGCAATTTTGACCTCATGTTGAAAACTGTTCTGTTCCTCAATGTGTTTTTTGGGAAGGTGAACAAATTAAAGTACTGATTCTTGAATAGTTGAGTGTGACTCATCAAAATAGTCTGAATGGCAAATATTTGAGTGCTTTTAGAGTCAGCATGCTTGAAGTGGAGAGGCTGATCACTGTTAACCTGGAGGCCGATGAGGCCAGCACCGCAGTCATGCACTGTTCTGCTGGGAGGGAAGAGATGCTGTGCAATGGGACATCCATGAGGGCAGTGCTTGTTTAGGGCCTTTCCCTACAGCCATATATTTAGGGGGTTTCAACAGCAGTGCTGGCTGGCGGAGCCCAGGCATCTAGAAGTGCTGTATAAGTGTGTTAGGGACTAGGCAGCTTTTCATGCACGGAGACTCATGCACTTTGAGTCAAGGAGTTGTATCACCAGTTCCCCGACAGCTGTCTCCAGAGCTGACTGCAGGCCCTGCTGAAGTTGTCACCATATTGTTGCAGTTTGGGCCTTGTTCTGGTGCTGTTGGGTTCTGTAAAAAGCTCACTTTGTGCAGTTGTGCAGCAGTGAGACAGGGGTTTTCCTTTCAGTCTAATGTAGATCAAAGACATGGAAGCACAAGTTCACTGCTGTATCACAGTTGCTCACTCCAACAAATGGAAGAATAATTTATAATAGCAGGAAGGATAAGAGCATACTAAACATTGATGTTGCAAAGAAACCTTGTCAGCTGGCTTTTGTTCCAACTCCTGAAGCTTCAAGGCTAACAAAACCCACCTGGAGACCTGATTGGATTAGACAGAGAAGGATGATCTCCCAAATGCATGTGGGCAGAGAGAGGATGCTCAACAGCACTGCCAGCAGGCTGAGTTTATTGGTGCTCAACATCTCTATTTCAGCCCAGGCAGAACATTTCACACAGACCTACTCAGAAGATCAAATACCTTTTCCATTGTTGCTGACACAAGTTCAACCCAGCAGGGTTGGATACCTGTTCCCTTACTTGCTTTCTGCACCCAGGCTTGTTCTGCCCTGGTTTTCCTGCACTGATCAGTGCAAAACAGTTAGCACTGTCAGCAGAATGATCATTTTCCGAGAGCCATGATTACTTTAGGATGGGTACAAGGTGGAGAGCTGCTTGAAGCTCTCCACTGCTTTGGTTTCTGTGGCTGTGCTGCCAGCAGTGTGTGGTGTTTCTTTGTAGGATGATTTCCAAGCTGCCTAATGCTGAGACTGATGCAGAGATCAGCTGAATAAAAACTAAATAACATAAAAATAAATGAAGAAGAAGGGGAAAAATTAGGAAAATAAGTTGCAGATGGGAGGAGAGCATAAGGTAGAAAAGTTATCATGTAACAGTGCTACGTCATAGCAAAAAGGGATAAATCAAAACAACAAAATGCTGTGTTGCATTTCATTATACACCTTACTAGAAACAAATATAAGATGTACAAAGTGGCTGTTCATTAGTGTCTGGGACTAGGAAGTTCTGTCAGCCAAAATCTGTGCTCCTCAGAGTCAAAGGGGTTACATGCTCAAGCAGACACTTGTGGTTTTTGTCCTGAATTGTTTGTAAAATCCCGCAGTACTGTATAGAAAGCAACATACACTTGTGCTGCGTGTCCTGTTAGCAATCTAAGGTTCCTTCATGCCCCTCTTTGTAATCTTTAATTAGACATCCAATTATAATAAATAGAAGGAGTATGTACCAGTATGCTCCCAGCAGTTAGTAAAATCACAGTAGGTTTACAGGACTGTAGCAAAGCAGGATGCAGCTCACTATTCCCATGTACAGTTTGGACTGGTAAGAAAGGATTTATTAGGCTTCTCAAGCAACTTTTGTTTCCTTTGATACACAGAAGCTGCAAAGGTCTCACATAAGCACAGAGAGATCATGTCTCTTGTTACCTTTTTCCCAGCTGAAGACTGAACAATCCCTCCTCTCCAATTTGATATTCCACTGCCCTTAATCCATTATGCTCTGCATCCTTTTTGTCACGTGGACTGCAGTTTTCTTTTGCTGTGGTATTAATGCATGGCACACTTTTTAAAAACAAAAAGTGCCTTCTGCTCTCTGGAAGAAGCCTGTGCAAAAAAATGCTTTTTGAGCATGCCAGAAATGACAAGTTTAATGTGTGAAGCATTCCAAATTCAGTGTACTGCGAGGGTCTGCTCAGTAACTGCAATGGTTGTTCCATTCAGTTGACTCAGCTGGCAACAGAAAGGCAGCAAAATGAATGATAAGGTCCCTGACTGCGTAACTTTTCTCAAATACATTCCCACAGCTGGCAAATATCACCATACATGGATATGACGTGGTCAAGACGCGCTGTCTCTTCACTGCCAGGGCTCTTGCTCAAGACTCAAGTACCAAAACAATGGCCAGTGCAGACTTTCACTGCAGTAATTAAATTTGTTGCTCTTTTCAAACAGTGTGATCTTGCTCTTTCAATCTCATTCTTGGCTCCAACAGCTGTGCAGGTTGAATTACTTTTTAAGGGTTGTGATTCTGTTTTGCAGATAAATTTTGGCAGTAGAATACCATTTAATAGAAGATACATTTTTAATGCCAGTGCATTTAATCAGTAATGTTTAGTAAGGTGTTTAATTTTACTGCAGATGGAGGCAATGTAAGTCACCTCTAGGGAAGGACAAACTGGCATTTTAAATTGACCTCTAAGGTGTTAATCACCTTAAATCAAGCCCTGGGGTTATAAAGTATTAGCATGTGACTGGTAAAATGCCATCATGTATTTGTAAACCCTGAGCAATGCCCTGATAGTGATGCAACACTGTACTTGGAAAATCTTTAGAAGAACAAAGGGAGTATCTATACCTATCAGTAAGCCATGGAGTCAGGAATGGTACCAAAGCCTTTGATCTAATGTCTCTTTTACAGAAAGCAGGACAACTTCTTACTCAAGGATGTCAAAGCACACACACCTCTCATTGCCGTTTTCTAGGGCTGGAGACAGCTAAAATATGTTTCATCTATGCAGACTCTCCACAAGTGATGTTTTAATTCCATCTTCTGCACTGATAATTAATGGTATGTTCTTATTGACTCTGAGAGACCACGCATGGAAGCTGGACTCAATATATGGCATGCTGAGGGGACACATTAATAAAATGACACATTTTGTCTTTTCCTCAAAACTCTTCCTGCTGCTGCCCAATATTTCGTCGCGGGTTTTTTTGTTTGTTGTTTTTTTTTTTTTTTTTTTTCTGCAGTTGCACACTGGACTGATGATCTCAGACTACTGTTAACAGTGACTTCGGGATCTCTTTCTCAGGCTGTGACAATCAGCTCTAGGATCAACATCAAAGAGTTTTGGCTTGGATTATTTTCCTCCAAGTGCATTACCCTCCATTTATCCACACTGAAGCTCCTATGCCAGCATTGTGCCTTTTGTGGCACAATGTTTTGTGAGATCCTGTAAGATTTCATCACCAGCATGCCTCAAGGAGGTCAGGAATATCCACACGCCTTGAGACATTGTGTACACTCCCTTCTGCGGGTCATGAATGAAGATGTTGAAGAAGATACTGAATAAGATGTTGAATAAAGGCAGCCTCAGCAAACACCGATTGCTGCCTCCTCTCTACTATGAAAGCACTTCCATTTTCTTCCCATCCCTTAACCTCCTCTCAGTTCAAAAATGAGCCTTTCCTCCCAGTTTCTTTAATGACCACTAACAAGAGATAAAATCCAAGGATTCTGCGGAAGAACTATTGAAATGAACTTCTCACTTTTATAGTCCTCTTATCTTTCTAATACAAAACAGACCTCCCAAAATTTACAGCTGTGGTTCTGTTTGTAGAAAAGGTGATTGAAAAAATACACAGCTACTATGAGTTAACCTCACAGTCATTTTTAATACATACCATATTATTCCCAGAGAGTGTAAGTTAGCTTGACAGCATCATTTTGTTTTCATTATGGAAAACCCCATATGTACCAATTGCCAGGGAGGAGAGTAGCGTCAAAGAGTTTGCATCAGTTTGCCAAGTAAAGTATTAATCATCATGGGACCTGATGCCTAAGTGCCAAGGCCATAACTAGGAAAACAAGCAAGATACCACCATTGAGCTTTATAGCTACAGAAGATATGGGTAAGTTGAGATTTTCCTTTACTTAACAAGAACAAAATAGCACAGAACTTCTGTGAATTTAACAAAAGATTAAAAGCCTTAAGCGATTTTCAGAGGGCATGATACAGCAATACTTCTGCTGTGAAAGGGCAAAAAAAAAAGAACTGCAACACAGCTACAACTTCCATGCTGCTGTGATGGTGTCTGTCTTGTGCTGGATGAGCAGGACAGGCCCTCCTGCCTGCAGGAGCCTTGCTGCAAATGCTCTCGCCTGTCCAACAAATTACTGGGTTTGCCAATGGGCACTTTTTCTCAGGATGACACATAGAGTCCAGGCCAGCCCTGTTGCAATCTGTTGGGCTGGCAGAAGCTACATAAACGTGGCTGCCTGCTGTAGGAAGTGGCTCTGTGAGCAGCAGGATCAACATGTTTTGCACAGACCGTGCTATCTTAGTTCGAGGGAGAACTAGGATTTCTATGTTGGCCCAGAAATAATCCCTCTCCTTTAAATTTAGAAAACAGAACTTTAATTAGGAAAATATATATATATATATATAAAAAGGATAACAGTTCTTAGCCACAATACATATATATATATATATATATATATATATATATCCAGAAAAGAACCAAACAACAACAGTTTGTAATAAACCCCAAACGACAAAAGAAGCAGTTAAAAGTTTGGCTGCCCCCCGCCAAAACCAAAGGGGGGGAATGGAATTATATCTACGGATAGCAGGTGGCAATGTTGCGCCTCAGCCACTGGCTTCTCTCTCAGGGGTTGCAGTTATATTTATGGACAGCAGGTGGTGATGTCGTGCCCGGCTGGCTGGGCTCTCCCTCGGTATGAGGGCAGGCAGTTCCCAGGTCAGTTACCAGGAAAGCCGGGGCTTTCTCCCTCCTGTTTTCCTCACGGCAATCTTTGTGGTGTTTATAATCGCTCACAGATGAAAACAGTTGAGTTGGAAAAGGGAAAAAAGGAACACAATCCAGTATCCAGTGATGCTGGGATCGGAGTGTGTGTCCCCTGTCCTCCTCACTCCACTGAGAGCTGAGCTCCTGACCCGCGCAGAAAGCCAGAAACACCAACCCCTTCCCCCACCCGAGCCCGTCTTCCCTCCCCCTCCCAGGCTGGGGAGAGATCATAACAAAAGGCTCTGGCTAAGGCAGATAACCTCAGGATATGCACATCCTTTGTGTCCTTTGTTAAACATCTTTACCAACACTAAGGCGTTGGCTCTAAGCTTTCTGGAAGGAATTCCAAACTGAGGTTTGAAACTCTAACACATACACAGAAAACACAGCCCTGTCAGAAAAGTGGTATTTTTCATAGGGTGGGGAGCAGGTGGCTGTGAACCATGCAAAGGGACAGTGAAAAATCCACCAGTGCTTGCTGTCAGTATGCGTCTAGAGTACCACTATTTTGGCCAAGACCCAGCCCCATTATTTTGTTTACCTTACGTCCTCCTACACTTCCACTGAAGTATGAGTTTATTTCCTGTACTAAAGTACCGTGCATCTTGTGGTTAGTCATTAACTAGTTGTTGTGTTTGGAAAAGGGCTTTATTTTAGCAGAAGATGATTCTTTTGTAATCCTTGCTCAGCTCAGGGAAGCTGTGCAAGCTGCCAGTGAGACATCCTCTGGCAGTGCAAATGCATGTCTCGTATTTGCTAGGTATGTTAATCTGTACATTTTCATCAGACTGAGTGAGGTAAGATTGCTTTCCAGCAACAGTGAGAAAGAGTAATCCAGAATTAAGCACAACTTTGCCAAACACATTTTGTTGGAGGGGCTTGGAGGAGATTTCCAATCAAATGCCCCTTCTTTAGGAGCTGTTTGCAGCCTCTTTTGCTTTCCCTTGGAGTGCAGTTGCACAGCCTGGAGACAAGAAGTTTCCTTGAGAATCTTGCTGGTAAGTTCAGCTTTCAGCACAAACTCTTAGAGTATCACAATAAGTGGAGAAATCAATTATTTCCCTTTTCTGGTATTCTCTGTGTTTCAGTTGTTTCGTTTTAAGAGAAGTTTCCAGATAAGATTAGTGAACTCCATGTGGTGAAGTGTGAGGGTGGAATGAGAGCAGAGGATGGTCTCTCGTCACTTGGCTTCCATATGCATGAATCTCACTAAAACAAATATCAGGGAAAAGGAAAGAGTCACTGTTTGTTTATTTCAACTACTGACATTATTTCTTTTAATCCTCTCCAGGCATACTTCTGTTAGCTGCAAGGATATCTAGCAGCTATGTGTTGAGGACTGAATAGTCTTTAAATTACAATTTTATTGCCTTTTAATTCCATTCTTGTTTTTTCTTCCATTAAGATTTTGAGTTCAGGCAGATTGCAGTGTTAGATGGGCACTTAGACAAGTTTGAAATGCCATCTCTGTTTTTCTGAGTTTAGACCCAGACTAGCCGAAGTGTCTTCCATCTCTGTAGGTGGAAATATCTTTGCACAAGACTCAGGTTGGCATCCAAACCTTGCAGCAGCTGTTGCTGCCAAAACCAGGCGCCTTCTCTCTGCCGAATGCATACCACTTGTAGGGTTATTTTCACTGTACTCCTCAGTAATTCTTGTGCAAGGTTTGGCCTGTGGTATTTCTCTCCTGTGCCAGCACCCCCCTGGGGAAATTCAGTGTTGGGGTTCTGAAAATAGGAGCTTACTCTTGCAACCATCTGACTCCTTTTCTTTAAGGCTGGACAGTAATGACTGATGAGAAGGGGATATTTGGGAGGAAGAAATATTTTCTGACCAACCTTATTACTTCAGAAAGGATCTTGCTGAGTTGTTACCTCTGTCTGCCCCATCATACCTAATTAGGAGTGTAAAACAAACTTCCATGAACAATGAACTAACAAAACTCGGGTTTGATAGATTTATATGTTTTGCTTGTTCCTCTCACTCTTCAATACTCTAATTTCCCCTGTGACCTTCCTGCTCCTTTGATACTTTAATTTCCTCAATAAATCCCTCAAATAGCCAACCACTTCTCCCAGCCACCTGCCATGTCTCCCCCACATACGGGATGGGGCAGAGGTGGTAATAGCTGAGCTCACCACATCATTGTTCCTCTGATGTCAGTGCCAATTCCTGAATATATATCAGCCTATTTTATAAAACCTAGGGAAACTATATATATCTGCTAAAATTCATTTTCCTACTTCTGGTCTTGCTTTCCTATTACTGTGTCCTACTAACACTAAATGCAACTTGATACTGGCAGATACCACAGCAAAAGTGCAGATCTAATATTCACAGAGGTCTACTAATTTTATGAAGGACAGAAACAGCAAAAAGAAAAGGCAGTAATTACAGGCTGACAAACAGAGTTGATATGCGCCCTACTGAAATGTTAATAAAATCTCCTAGTCAGGCAGTGGGCTTTGGAGTCCTGAGAGTGAATGCAGAGACATGCACACCTTTCTCTGCATATGGGGAGACAGAATTCAGATTCGGTATTAATCCCTTATCCAGTTTCGATCTGGCGTTGGGCAGGCGCGCTGACCTTCGAATGCAAGACCAGTGCCTGCAGTGTAAGGCTCTGGCTCCGGCTGACCCCGGGGCCCCGCCTCGCTGTTCACACTGTTCGTGCGTCCGTCGGGTCTCCCCTGCAGCCCCTCCGATCTGCTGGAGAGACATTACACAAACCTCGGGGTGACAGTGAATTGCTGAAAAACTGAAGAGGATCTGGGGGGTATTTCAGGTTACCGAAAACCATCGGAGGGAGACGGGCCCCGCTCCCCACTGCCGGCCCCGCCGCGGCCGCTCCCCGTCCCTGCCCGACCCGGCGACCCCCGGG
>JAWWMO010000175.1:4779445-4794327 GCA_035047845.1 Dendrocincla fuliginosa | reverse complement strand
CCGCTCCTGCCCTGCCCGCTCCTGCCGAGCTAACCCCGCTCCTGCCCTGCCCGCTCCTGCCGAGCTAACCCCGCTCCGCGCGGGCCGGCCACAAATCGGTGTCGCAGCTGCCGAATTTCATTCTTCTGGCAGTGGCCTTTCATGAGGGAATGGTTGTCAGGCACTTTTTAACCAAAGGGCTTCTGCTGTTCAGCTTTGTTTTATCAAGTACCTTTTAAAAAAAGGGGGAATTCATGTAAGAGCATGCTGGTATCCTCAGAACATATGTCAAAAGCATGCTTTATCTGACGGATCCTCCCAAACCTGTGGCCAACTGAAACTTCTGTAAAATATTAGTAAGCAATTGTTAGTTGCTTGTTTATTTGATTATAAGTCTAAAGCAATGGCAGTAAGCAGTCTAATAATACAAATTCCCTGAGAATACAGCATTTTTAAGTATAACTCCACTAGCTTTAATTTTCTATTTTAATTCCATATTGAGTAATTAATGTTGGCTCTTGTGATGAAGGGGCATTTTGAAATAAGCAGTGGTCAGTGCTGAAGTGAGCAGCCAGTGTTGCCAGTTGGCATTTCTCACCCTTCCAGGACATCACATTTGGTGTCATTTGGTGTAACTCCTGCCTCTGAACCAGATGGAAGGTACACATCCATTCAGCTCTGAGTGTGCCCTTTTGAGAGTAACTGTAACAAGTGCCTGCTGTCATAGTGCCTTTGAACCCTGTTGGTAGGAACCACCTCTGCTGAATAGGCCAAGGGCTGAATTTCAGAACCCCTTCAACCATCAGTGAGTGAAATTACAGCACTAATGACACTGTGAGTTTGTCTTATGTACAGCCTGCATCCATGGTGTGTCTTGCTGCTGATAATCTGGACAGAAAAGTCATTCTCCTTGACCCTGCCAAGGGCTGAACTTCAGAACCCTTTCAATCATCAGTGAGTGGAATTACAGCACTAAGGGCACTGTGAGTTTGTCTTAACTACAGCCAGTGTCCATGGCATGTCTGACTGCTGATAATCTCCACAGAAAAGTAATTCTTGTCCCTTGCCCCTGCAGCATGTGATGCATTAAAATGGTGACGGAAGTACATTGGATCCTTGAAGCTGTGTGTCTTCCTTATTCATTTATCATAACATGAGGTGGGATCCAGCAAAAAAGGCCCTCTTCAGGGGGAGCTTCATCTTTTACACATCAGTGTTATTGCAGTTGGATTGCACAGCACAAATGATCATCTATATTGTGAGTGCAACTCAAATGGGTTAGGTAAAGCTGCATCTCATGAGCAAGACCAGGATATTCCTGCAGAGGTACTACTATGGTTGATGATCTCATCATAGAAATTGTATATTGAAGACCAAAGCTGCTCTGTTACTCACAAGTGTCTCATTTTTGTAACTCGACTTTCCCTTCTGTCACCATACACAAACACACTGAAGACTTGAAGGTATCCAAAGTATTTGTAATTGTTTTACTTTTTTTTTAGTTAAAGTATGCCTTAATTTTTTTTTTTTTGCCATAGGGTTCCCTCCTCCTGAATTAACCTTTCTATTTTCCCTTTACTCCCTGTGAGTGTTACTGCCTTGCAAAGAAAGGCCCTCACAGCCTCCCTGCATGCACATGTAGGCATTTTGGCTTCTGGGCATTGTGACTGCCCTTTGTTGAACGCTGTGTGCAGTAGTGCTTCCCCCAGGTAAACTGTGTGTAATAAGTAAAGTAAACTCCTTGTGTTGTGGCTTAATTCCATAGGCAGGCAGAGAGAGATGGGAGCTGATAGGATATGTCACCATATAGAGCCTTCCCACACCTGGCTGTAGCTGCACAATGCTGGGGGTCCCCAAGCCATTAGTGGGATTCTGTAGGTAAAGGAGCCATTCTTGTTCAGAGCAACTTGCTCATGGGCAAATCACAAACCTAACTGACTGCTGTTTTCCCGACACACAGGTTAAGGTGGTGCATACAGACTGTCCTCCTTATTAGATACCCACAGAGGATCTTCTCTAAAGTAAATGTGCGATGTATTTGTGCAAAGTGGGTTTTGTCTATAGTTCAGTGAGGCTTTAGAAATGTTGAAGTTGCTTATTCATATACAGTACTACTCCCTATTTTTGCTGAAAACCCCCAGGAAGCCTACAACAAACCCATGGCCTACATCCATATGTTAGTAGGATCTGCAGGTAATGGTATCTCTGTTGTTCTAGATCACAGGGAAGGTTATGGAGTTTACATCTTTGTGGTGAATGTTGTAATGTGACTCTTTGGTTTCCAGGCCTGCCCTGGTCACAGTGACAAGAGTGGGTGCTCAAATCTATTAAGAAATGCAGAGAATGAGGCAATTCTCGACATCAGTTTATATTAAACTCTTCAAGTATTGTGGATCAATCCAGTAGTGTGTGGATTCTACTACCAGGAGTCTTTGTCTGGTCTTTCTGTGTTGTAGGTTGTCTACTTGTCTTGTCCTCAAAACTAAAATGCAGATTTTGAGGAGTATGTGTTATAAAATCTGTTGTAATGATGTGACAGTTAGCAATTCACATGCCAAACACATGCCATTCAAATACTTGGTGCACTTTGCAGAGTGCTTTCCAGCGCATGCGTAAGGGTATGGGGAGAGGGAACACACGCTATTGCGTCTTGAAGATAGGCAGTTGGCACATTGTTGTGTGGCAGTATTTTTCTAGTTTTAGAAAGTGTACAAAATCCAACTTTGAGCAAGAAACGTGACCTGAGAGCTGTTCTATGCAAATTTTAAAAGCCACTTTTTGGCAGAGCCAACTACTGAAACAACTATTCTAAGTCTGGTGGTTGTTTTAAAGTAAATATTCTGGTCTCTAAAGATTTTATTTAGTATCCAGGCTGCACAACAGAGCCCATTCATAGATAATGGTTTTTAAAAGGTGAAAACAAAATTGCTGTTACAACTGCAAACTCTCTTTGGGACACAAAGGTTCTGGCTCATTTATCTGTGTTTTCTCAAGTGGTAAGCTGAAAATGGAACCTATTTTGGATACAAATGACATTTTTTGCTTCCCTTCTAAACAAAATAGATTAGTGTCTGAAAAGTCTTGACTAAATCCTAGGGAAAAAATTGTTTTTCCAGAAATGGGTTTTCTTTTTTTCCCTGCAAGTGATGATCTTGAAACTTTGTGCACTTTTCAGAGGGATGCAGATACTTTTCTCCATTCTTGCCCACATCCATCTCTTGAGTACCCTCAGATTCTCAGTTGCATTTCTTATGCAGGTACTTAGAAATACTGGTGACTGGGAAGTCGTTGAGGCTGTTTCAGGAGGGTTTTTTTGTGCAGGCGTGGTGAAGGTACTGCCTGGCTGAGGTGAAATTTTGTACTGTAATTATGGGTGATACAAATAGTAGCATCTGATAAGCATGGGGTGCTGCAGAGGCATTACTAGTAATAAAGACATAGTCTTTCTGTGCCACTAGTATAGATGTACATCCACAAGACATTCATTTCTGGTTTAATAGTGAGAAATTTGTTAAATGTGGTACTCTTTTAACTTCCTAGCATTATTGGAAAAACAATTTATGAGTTATTTAAAAAGGGAGTGTTTATGCAATCGTAGTTAGTAGTGGGTTTTTGGGAGTGGAGCTTTAACATCAAATTCTGTCAATTGTATTGGCGTTGAGCAGAATTCGATCCAGGAAATTATCCTGTGGCTAGAAGTAGAGGAATGCAAGCAAACCTCTACTAAGGGTTATGTGTAGGAGCTGACAGTTTTGACTCTGCTGTGTGTGCACTAGAAGCAGTACAGCTTTTCAATAGCATGTCCTTGATGGTGAATTCACTATTTCGGGGGGGTGGGTGGGGGAAAGCTGTACCTCTTAAAACTAAGCCCTGAAGGAAATGCTTCTCTTCTAGGCATACTGCAGCATCCAGACGGGACTGTCCTGAAGCAGTTGCAGCCTCCACCTCGTGGTCCCAGGGAGCAGGAATTCTACAACAAGGTGAGGGTCCCACAGCACAGAAGGGGCTGCAGGTGAAGTGATGGGTGTGCTTCTTCTAGAAGTACATCCTTACCATTGAAGTTGGGAAAGTGCAACCTAAATATCAGAATGGTGTGTCACTGACAGCTGTGCCGTATTATCTGTGTGCTCTGTAAGGCCTTCTCCTCTTTGCATGTTAAGTCCCCATGCCAGATCTGCTTCACTCACAGGATTTAAGCTTGCTTGTCTGTTCATGGGGCAGAGGAGTTTTCACAGCATCTCAGATTTTATTGAAAAGCCTTCCATCTATGATTAAAGAGTTATATATTTGATCCCAGTTTTCTCATATAGCTGTCTCAATTGCTTATATCTAAATTTAAATGTCTTCCACTTCTGCCTAGTCTGGCTTACTGCTAGTAGTATTGTTCTCATCACTGTATTAAAACTCAGCTCCTTTAAAAAGTCAATAAAAAGCAAAAATCTCCAGTTGTTTTAACTTTAGTTGTCTTTTTCCTATTGCTCATCTTCAATTTCCTTTATCAGTAACTTTAACAACGCAGATCAGGAAAGCTGTTGCTTGTTGTCTTGTGAAGGTAAATTGTTTTTAGAGCCTGTACTGTCCTACTTACAAGTGATAGCCTGTCACGTGTTTTTTTCTGTGTCAGATTGATATGCCATCCCTCTCCATGGCTTACTAGGTATGAAGAACTATAGAAATCTTCATGCATGGAGAGAGGGGAGCCTTACAACCCTCTATTTGTTGTGGTGTTTGGTTTGGGTTTTGTTGGGGGTCGTTGGGTTTTTTTTCCCTAAGAGGGTATTAAGTTACCAAAAGACCTTGTGTATTTTGTGGAAATGTCTTACATGAGAACAGACTAAGCAAGGTGTTTTAAGCAAACTGTGTGTTTGCATGCTAGCATTACTTGAGAATTCTCATGATAGAACAAAACAGCAACTCTTGAGTTAGTGGGAGCCAGTTAAACCTGAACGTAAATATTTTTCTGAGGTTTCTCAATGACTCTCACTAAGATGAGTTTAAGAAATGCTGTCCAGCCAGAGTGGTAACTCTTCAGTAAAAGGAGAAAGTTTGAACAGACTCCTTTGGGCACCAAGCTACAGGCTACTGTGCTCTGAAATCCTGAGGCACACAGACAGTAATGTGCTATCCCTGTCTAAGGACAGCAGGTAAGAGGGGTAAACTCTAGCATTACTTGGACATTAACCCTTCACAGCAGAGACTTTATCATTCTGCCCATTTAAGCTTAGACTTGGATAACAAGCTGTGAGCAAGACCCTGGGCAAGGTCTTTGAGAAAGTGGTCTGTGTTAGTGCCCTTATTACTGTGTTGTGAAGAAGTCAGGTCTCTGCTAGTAACTTGAAAAGTTAGCTTTAATTCTTCTAAGGCTGGGTTGCTTCTAACACTGAGTTTTTTTGGTTGTAAGCCACCTTGGAAAGGAGTTAGGCCGCTGTTGAAAAATAACAGAGAAAAGAAGAGGTGATGAGAGGATTAGTTGTGCATGGACTAGAATGCCTTTTTGTGGGAGAAGGGAAGGAGACCAAAGGTATGTGTGTTGTGTAGATGAAAGTACAGGAGAAAGGTCTTGGCGATTTGTCGCTTCTCAATGATTAACTGCAATTATGTTTGCTCTCAGGCAATAATCATGATGTGGGCTATAGACATCTAATCACTATATATGGTTGTTAAAGGATGAGATTTACTGTGGATTGGGAGGTTCAGTTTCACATACAGCTTGAGCTGATCCAATAGCTTATTGCTGTCAAGATGGAAATGCCTTCCTTCCCATTCCTGCCCTGTACCATGATGGTGCTTTTTGGACATTGATGAACTGATCTGATCTATATAAAAGATGGAGAAACTTCCTTGTCTTGGTAGTTTTCTGCCAGTTTTTGTGACTATACTGATAAGCAATGGAAACAACAGCGAGGCTGCCCCTCTTTGGTGACTGAGTTCAACCCAGCTGTGGGCTATAATCAAAGAGACATTATCACCCTGGAGTAGGCTGATGACCCTCCAGAGAAGGGGGAAAGGAGAATATTACCACTCCTTGAGACAGTGAGTTGTTTACAAGGTGGCCAGGTACAGGAGATGGTGAGAAACAGTGCAGAAATGAAACAAGACTGAGTCCCAAACTCTAACTTTGTCAGGGCTAGACAGCAGGTCAGTTGGTAAGATCAAACCAGAAGGTTGTCCATTAGTATATGTGGATTAATTGTGATGTTTTTCTTTTTCCCCTTTCTGCTCCTGTTTTTTCATACATACTTAGGACTGGTCTGTCTGTAGTGGTAGATCAGTTAATGCTCACTCGCACGCCACCTTATGCTGGCCTGAATGAAGATTAGTACTCCAGCACCTGGGTCAGAAAGAAGCAGGGTATCTTTACTTATGGTAAAGCAAACCTAGTCTGAAGTGACTGAGAAGCTCTGTAGTTTGTGGTAACAAGATGAACGTGTCTCACTTTCAGCTGCATGAGTCAGCTGGAGAGCAGCTATCACAAATCTGAAGCAGAAGTGTCTTCCAGGAACCAGGAAGCAGTATTTCAATGTGCAGGCTGAGTGCTTAAGAGCTGAAGGCTGCAGAGAATGTCATCATAGAAGGTAATGTGGCAATAAGAGGCAAATTGCACTAGAACTCTGATATATTTAATGTGATACCAGGTATTATCTTCTGTTTGGAAAGAAGAAAGTCTTCTGAAACTGTTGGATTTGCTTGCAGCTGGACATGTGAACATGATAGAGGTAAAAGTCTGCGTCAGTGAATCACCAGAAGTTTTTTCTCCAGTTGTTGTTGGGTTATTTTCTTTTCAGCATGAAGCTGAGTAGTTACTGGTAGAGCCCAAACAAAATGGACTTCCATTTTAGAATGGCAACTTGAGCAAGACACTAGGGCAAAATACTAATAGTGATCCGAAACCTGCTCAGAAGGGGGTGGCAACTCAAAGTTTGGAAGAATTTCACAGGTCTCTGTCAAAGTGGAAAACTGGAAAATCTCTCAAGTAATTCCTACTCAGTCTGTCGCCAGGTTACCTTTCTGTTTTTTTCAAAGTATATTTTCAGTTTAGCAGTCACAAAAACAAATCAACCAAACCACTCTCTAAATACAGGTCTTTTTTCTTAAGAGATTAATTCACTTAGTAAATCAAACTTTTATCTCTACTACAGCAATATGTATCGCTCTCTGCTGATGGGGAAGGGGCTTGCCATGACTCTGTGTTATGAGAGAGGGGAAAAATTGAACATGATTATCGTGAGTACCTTCTGTGATAAAAGGGAGTAGAACAATGAGCTGTTTGTAGTCACTGTTAACTTATCGTTGGACTGTGACTTTCTAGCTGTAATGTCCACTTGCTGTTGACTTCTGTAAATCTGAGTAATTATCAAATCAAAATAATATAATTTTAATTTTGTTCCTGTAAACTCCCTTCCTGTACCTGAGGGCGTGAACCCCTTACGAACACCGATTGCATAATCACAGAGTGTTTTACCAGATATTCTGGTACCCTTATCTGGTTGAAAAAAATTGGAGCTTTTTTAACCTTGAATAACTACAAAAGACTTTGTTTTCAATCGCAGCAAGAGAACGAAACAAATTGAAGTAGAAGGGTAATGGTTTTTTAAGGACTGTCTACACTGCTGATCAGTTGTTTCTAATGATGATGCTCTGTAAGAACATATAGGTGGAGGCACTCTGCCTTTTAAAGGAGTTTCAGGAGGGAGCAGTATATAGAGATGTGGGAACAGGGAAATAGTGTTGTTTGAAAATGTAGCAGAAACCCTTTTCAATTAAAGAGAATAAATTGGTAAAAGTCAGTGCCTGTTTATAGTAGGCTGCCTACTCAAGTATGAAAAGAAATCCAAAGAAGTGGGCTACTTCTCAATTTGTTTCGGGATTTTGCTTCAGCCTGCTTTATGCCAGGACCCATTTATCTGTGATGAAATGGTCTGATTTAGTTCATTAGTGCTGGGAGAGGAAGGAAGCCCATTAGCCTTCCTGTGGTGATCTCAAGGGAGATGACTTGGGAACTGTGAGAATAGCATCCTTCGAAAAGGTTAGTACAGACCCTGCATTAGGTAAACCCCCTGCTTAGGTATGCTCCTCCCTCTGGTATGGAGCTCCTGTCTCAGCCATGCCAGGCTGTGCCCAAGAGCACTCTATGCTAACACAGCTCTCTCTTCCTGTTTAAGAGCTATCCTTTTCAGCACAGGGCTTTCCTCAATTTGTTATGTCAAAAATGTAGCATTGCAGAAACTGCTGTCCTGTCGGTACGCTGCAGGGTGGGAGGAAGCTGGAACGTCAGGCTTTAAATAGGACAGCTGCTTTTGTGGGCAAAAAAGGAATGGGATTGGGCTGCAAGGAGTGCTTGCCCATCTACTCCACTCTGTTGAGACCCCCCCCTGCAGTCTGCATCCAGCTCTGGAGTCCCCACTGCAGGAAGGACATTGACCTGTTGGAGCAAGGCTGCCAAGATGATTAGAGGGATGGAGTGCCTCTGCTATGAGGAAAAACTGAGAGAATTGGGATTGTTCAGCCTGGAGAAGAGAAGGATTTGTGGTGACCTTAGAGCCCCTTTCAGTGCCTAAAGAAGTTCCAAGACAGCTGGAGATGTACTTTGGATAAGGGCGTGGAATGACATGACAAGGGGGAATGGCTTCATACTGAGGGCAGGGTTATATTTGATACTGGGAGGAAACTGTACCTTGTCAGGGTGGGCAGGCCCTGGCACAGGTTGCCCAGAGAAACTGTGGCTGCCCCAACCCTGGAAGTGTTCCAGGCCAGGCTGGACAGGGCTTGGAGCAACTTGGGCTAGTGGAAGGTGTCTCTGCCCATGGAAGGGGGTGGAACAAGATGGTCTTTAAGGTCCCTTTCAACACAGACCACTCCGTGATTCTGTGAAAACTGATGAAGAGGGAATTTACAGTTGTTGAGGTTAGCTTTGTGACTACAGTTTCCCACAAGCTATATGTTAAGCACTAAGAGATGGAGTGTTTCCTATGTTCAACAGAACAAGAGAAGGTTGCTGAAGTGTTTTGAAATGACAGCTCTTTCACTTCTGATCCTGGCTTCCCTCAGAGGGGCTGTAAACCTTTTACTGTGTGTAACTTCTGAGTGTGGCCTACTGGAGTTTTCAAGGTTGCTAATGCAGCAACTAGTAAACTGGGATTTTATGCTTAACAGATCAATAAATGTTCTTGTGAACTTTCACTTGAATTGCGCTTCTGCTCTCCTGCAGTGACTGCGTGGTCCTTGGGGTATGAGTAGTGTTCCTTTCCCCTTAGTGCTGCCTGCCAGAAACTGTCCTGGAAAAGCTCTTGCAGCATGGATAACTTCCAGCACTTACTTTTTTCTTTTTTCCCCTGCCTCTCCACCCCACTTGCTGCATATCAGAATTGTCATAGCTGGTTCTAGTATTGTTGCCATGTCATGGCTTCAAATAATATATACTTGCAGTAGTATAAAGTTTCCAAGGCTGTTATATACTTGCAGTAGTATAAAGTTTCCAAGGCTGTTGTAAAGCAAGTCTTACCTGAATTCTCAGATACTCTTGTCCGAGGTGCAATGGTAATTTCAGCGGGTTGGAATGAAAAGGTGGGCAGGATTCTTCTAGTCCCAGCTCACCTCTGGCAACCTCCTACCTCTGGCCAATGCTTGTAAACCAAGGAAACTGGTTGACCCTGTGTAGCATTGTGAAAAGGTAATTCAGCTAATCACCTGGCCCTTCTCGATAACAGATTGTCCACCCCTTAGCAATTAGTAATAGCTCTGTTAACTGCTCTAGCAGTATTCCGAGTTCAGGCTTTGAGCCCTACTGACATCAAATGTGAATGCAAGGAAGCTATTAGCACTGGAGATAACAGAAAATGTTTTTCACTCTTGTTACATGTCCTGAAAACAAAGCCAGGATGTAGAAGACACAAATAGCTCCAGCATGTAAAATAGATTTACACTGGTTAGATGAGAGTTAGGCATTTGACAGCTAGAAAGTAATGGTTTCATGGTTGCCTATGCAATTGTTCTGAACTTTTCTGGGGTGTGTTGTAATGCAGCTTTCAATAGGACCATGACCTGTCTTACTGTTTTGCTTCCCCTGAAGAACTCACTCATTTTACAGGCTTTACAGCATTACAGAATGAATGAGTATTGCTCATGGAACTTTAGCTGACTGTTTTGTAACAGTCTTTGAGCTTGCGACGGGAGGATAATGTGTTAGCGAAGATCCAGTTATGTTAATGGTCCTGAAGCCATTGTTCCTTGTGCTTCTGTGATTACAGAGGAGAAATGTTCTTTTCTGCAGTGTCTTAATTTTAATTAGTATTCCAGCAGCTTCAGACAGTACAGAAGACTTGTGGTGACTTCCCTCCCCCTCTATGACAAAAAAATCAAGGCAGCAGCCTGAAAGATGGATTTTAGCCTAGAAGCTTTTGCAGAGAGTTGTAGGAACTGACTCATAAGGCTCAGCCCCCTTTCAGCCTATATAGCACAAATCATGATCAAGCAGCCTGTGTTCTGCTCTGCTAGTGACAGAAAAGGAAGGGGATTGGGAAGGCAAAGTATGTCTTGTGTCAGGTCAAATTATCCTATTTTGTAAACTTAGTTAAATGGTTTTATAGTCTTGATTTAGATGATTATCCGTAGCCGAAAAAGGAGTGGATGATGGCATCATTGTGTACTAAAATATCCTTATCATAAGATCATGTCTCCAGCTAAGGTTCTGATTTTCAGTCATGTATGGACAAAAAAATAGGATGCATGGTTCTCTTATAATTTTATTTTGGAGATGCAATGCCTTGCCCGTACCTTTTATTACTGCTGCTTTCAGAGCTGTAGCTCAGTATCCCAAAAGGTTGTCTTGGGCTGTGCCTCATTCTGGTACATCTGGATCTGCTTCATCGTTAGCAGAGATACGGGTACTGAAGTGTACAAATTACCTGCTGGCAAACATGGCAAGCACATCCTGATACAGTCCATTCCTGCCTTCGGTGTTAGTCCTCCTGCTGTGAAACTGTCTAGAAGGGATCCTCTTTTGTTGGGGAAATAGGCAAACTGAAGTTCCCAAACTAGCTTGTGAAATGCCTCACACTCTAAACCATCAGCCTGGGCAGAAGTATTCTAAAAGGAAGGACACAGTATTTCTTAACTAATGAGAAGAAGTTATGAAATACTTGCAGCTGATACTCAGACCTTTTCACACGAGGAGTCGTCTAAGAGAGATGAATGATGAGGTGTAGCTGTAAGAATCTGCTGAGTTCCCACTACTGTCCTATAAACATGTTTTTTGTATTTCACTATTAAATGACTGAAAACCAACTGTGCCAGGACAGTAAGACTTAAAAAGTGCGACAGATCTTTGTGATTCTTGTGCCCTGCAGCAAAAACAATTTTGGAAGAGACCCACTGTGCAGTAGAAGGGTCTGGTGAGCTCCTTACATGTCCCAGAATAAAATACAAACTACTTTAATAAATCTGAGAAACCCCCATAAAGGGAGACAGTAAAAGGCCATTATTGCAATTTGAAGCTATTGCAGAACAACTGAAGGAGTTGGGAACAGACTGAGTAGTCTACAGCCCATACCATCTGAGTAAGTAGGAAAAAAAATCCAGTTCTTTTAGCCTAATTTTGAGGAAGGTTCCTTCCTGAGAGTAGATCTGGCTGAAAGTAAAGCTAGAATGCATAGTTTTAAAGTGCACAATACGTTAAAACTGAATTAATATAAAGTACAGTGCTCCTGCTGTGCTGGAGGGTCATGCAAGTGCTTTTTAGAACTGGATCAAATATTGTTTAGACTTCAGTTATAAGTTTATTTAAAAGTCAGATACAGTTGGTGAGCTGCCATTATGGGATTGAGAAAAGTGTAGGTTGCCTCCTTGAAAGAAAACCAAAATTAATTCAGTCTCCTAAAAGAATTCTAATATTCACATTTTAAAAAAAAACCAAAAGACTAAGCTTATAATATGAGGATGTTGTTGCTGATGACATGCTGGAGGGAAGCAATGCCATCCAGAGGGATCCTTGACAGGCTCAGGAGGTGGGCCGGTAAAGACCTCATGAAGTTCAACAAAGCAAAGTGCAAGGTCCTGTGCCTGGGTCAGGGCAATCCCAGACACACCTACAAGGTTGGGTGGAGAAGCGATTGAGAGCAGCCCTGCAGAGAAGGGCTTGGGGGTGATTGGAGAGGAAAAACTCACTATGAGCTGGCAGTGTGGGCTCACAGCCCAGAAAGCCTCTTGGCTTTCCTGGACTGCATCCAAAGAAGCATGGCCACTAGGTCAAAGGAGGTGATGCTCCCCCTCGGCTCTTGTGAGACTCCACCTGTAGCACTGCACACAGTTCTGGTGTCCCCAACACAAGAAGGATATGGAACTTTTGGAGCAAGTCCAGAGGAGACCATGAGGCTGCTAAGGGGACTGGAGCACTTCCCCTACAAAGACAAACTTTGAAAGCTGAGGCTGTTCAGCCTGGAGAAGAGAAGGTTGTGAGGAGACCTCAAAAGCAGCCTTCCAGTACCTGAAGGGGCCTGCAGGGAAGCTGGGAAGGGACTCTTTGTCAGGAACTATAGTAATAGGACAAGGAGTAATGGGTACAAATTAAAAGAGGAGAAATTTAAATCGGGTATTGGGAAGAAATTCTTTACTGTGAGGGTGGTGAGACACTGGAACATGTTACCCAGGGAGGTTGTGGGTTCCCCAGCCCTGGCAATGTTTAAGGTCAGGTTGGGCAGGGCCCTGAACAATCTGGTCTAATGGGAGGTATCCCTGCCCATGGCAGGGGAGGTTGAGACTAGGTGATCTTTGAGATCCCTTCCAACCCTTAACATTCCATGATTCTATAAATGACAGTTTACGTGGAGTGCCTTGGCCTGGCACTCAGGCAGTGAGCCATCTGAAAGTGCTCAGCAGACTGTGGGTCCAGCTGTGTGTTGGCATTGCTGCAGGGGAGGGGATGGAAATGCGTGTGGGACTGTGATAGTGCTGTCTCTGAGTGACTGGACCTGCCATCAGCGTGCACCGGCACGGCAGTGCTGCAGTACATCCCTTCTGGGGGCTGCGTCCTGCCATGTGAGAGAAAACAGCCCAACGTATGTCTGGTAGGGCTTGGTTCCTGTCTTTTTGAAATGTAAAATTAAATATTGCTTATTTAAGTGTAACTGCTTCAGGATTCCTCCCAGCCCTTGTTCTCTCTCACTTCTATCTGGGACTCTTCAGCTGGGGTCAGATTGCTTTCCAAAAACAAAAGAGTAAGGTTGAACATTCTCAGGAAGTGGAACTTTTTTCCCCTTTTTTCTTGTTGTTCTACCATTCCACTGTCAGTAATTTCAGTGATAATTTAAGCTTGAATAGTTCTTGTTGCTTAAAAAAATTATTCTTCAGACAGGAAGTTTGTATGGAAGCACTATGGCTGCTGCTGGCTTCATTCAACTCTCTTTTGCATCAGTGAGCTTGGATATGTCCAGGTGGTGGTTTTTGACCAGGTCCTTGTCTTCTCTCAAAATCCCAAGCAGTATTCATGTTGCACCACACTGTGCATTCTAGTAACAATGTGTCTTTTGGCACAGCAGTTGTGAAGACAGATGAGAAAACTGGTTGAACTGTACTTCTGCAAGGCCAAGTGCTTGACTTTTTGCTTTGAAATTTGCTGGATCCCTCTCTGGCTACTGGTAGCTTGAGTTTTGCAGTGGGTAACTTCAGGTCAGCATCTCTCAAGCTCTGTTGAGTAAGTGTTGTAAAAGAAGGAAGAAATAAGTAAGGATGGGATAAGTATTTAGTGTGTTAAAAGTGAAAGTTCCTTATCAGATGACCAATGGTAGTATGTCTCAAGCATTTTTTTAGGCTATGTTCTCTTTATTTAGGCCTCTAATGGATGGTGCTTTGTGTGAGCACTAACAACTCTGCTCCAGTTTGTTGTACGTGCATGTTGACAACTGAACTGAATTCTGGTTAGATTATGGAGTAGAGACCTTGATCTGCAATTTGCCATGTATGTTTGGACTATTCACCTAAGAGTCTCATAAACTATTTAAGAGGCTGCTTAGCAGGTGTTAGTGCTGGTAACATAAGTGCAATTGCCTATACTTTCCTGGATATCTTCTTTAACAACCTGTTTTTTTTTTTATTTTTAAAGAGAACAATCAGATTGTGCTGCCTGAGGGATCAGACTTTATTGACTATCCTGAAAGAAGTGTTGTCTTTGATTTCGGACAGCTCTCAGATTCACTGAAGACTCCAGCTCCTATGCAGTTGAAGCTGAATATAATATTTGACTGCGCTAGAGAACTGTGAACACAGGAGAGACTGAAGGGCAAGAGAAAGCTTGTTTCTGTGGCAGGAATTTGGTGACTGCACATGAAATATGATCTTTAATTTTGCAGTTTTGACCAAGAAGGGCCTTATGGCCACTGCCCTGCTCTGTGCTCAACTGGGTAACTTGCGGCAGTTGTAGGAAAGTGTGGGGAAAGTAACCAATTTGAGCTTTCTTTGCTGTTAATGTTTAGTTGCCCAAGAATCGTGTGGGATGAAAGATGAGATGGGAGTTTGCTGCCTTGTGAAAGGGGAAACAACACTTTTCTGCTTATGATGGTGGATTGCCAGGTGCCTGATTATGTCTTTCAAAGTCCTTTACTGCCTTGCCTCTATGGTAAATGGTTATTGGAAAGAGGGACTGGAGTATGGGTCTCTACCCAACTTACCTCTGACAGTTTTGGAGCAGCCTGCTGTGGATGGTTCCTGTGGTTCTTTGCTTGCAACTCCCCTGTAGTATTTGTTCAGCGTTGCTGCTGTTGGCTGTGTCTGACTGCAGCCTTTTGGGTGGTTCTTCTGGATGCTGAAGTTTTGAAGCTCTGCCACATCCTCAGAAATTGGTCAGGGCTTGCTTTGCCTCTTGTAAAGATGATTCTGTGCCTAGGGCTTTAAATCTTGCTAGAGTCTGCCTA
>JAWWMO010000175.1:4737166-4761944 GCA_035047845.1 Dendrocincla fuliginosa | reverse complement strand
ACATCAGGATATGCACATCCTTTGTGTCCTTTGTTAACCATCTTTACCAACACTAAGGCGTTGGCTCCAAGCTTTTTTTGGAAGGAATTCCAAACTGAGGTTTGAAACTCTTAACAGTTGACCTCTATTGTTTGTGCCTATGAACATGCAGGCAGTAATGTTTAATAATCAAAGCTGGTTTTAGAAGCGAATTTCCTAATCTACAGCTCATGTTTCTGAAGGATGTTTTCAAACTGACAGTAGCTGAGTCTGTTTTATGAGGTCTTTAAGAAACTCTTTCTAGTATTGTGGTAATTTTTGTAAGCTCTGATCTGTTAATAAATAGATTTAGGAAGGGAGAACTAATAAAGATATTAAATCCGGAATCTAGTGTTCATATTCTTTCACAGTAAAAAAAATTACCAGGACTGGGTTTTTTACATTTATAAGTCTAATTCAGACTTTGATGTTTAAGAAAATAGGAAGACAAAGCAAAACAAAAACTAAAAAACAAGCCAACCAACACTCCGCCCCCCCCAAAAAACAAAACACAAAACCCCACAGCAAACCAAAGAAACTAGTTGGAGCAGGTATTTTTTTCTTTTGTGAAAAGGAGACAAAAATTAAACATATTCTAATGAGAAGTTCTGTGAGTCCAATATTCTGTGTATTTAAGATGGGTCATGATTTAACTGCAGCATCTTTCTTTCTTTTGTTTAGGAGATTAATAGTATACTTTTTCACCAAATAAGTTTCAACATAATTTCATTCTACAACTTACTTATGTGAGGACTTTACTAAAACATATTGACTGTTATAGGCAAAAGACCATAATCTTGAAAATTTGGAATATTAAACTTTATTAAAGGAAAATTAAAGGAAAATGAGCAAAGCAGCGCGCTGGGCGACCAGGGAGTCTCCTGCTCTGCAACGGACCGCGCCCCTAACGGGTCCCCAGTTCTCTTTTATACCCTCTGTTCTCTTTCGGTTTCTCCAATCAAAATCCACTGTTACCACTTTCATTTGAATCTTCCAATTAAAGTCCACTTCATTCCCGCTCTGGGCTCTGTCCTGTTGATAGGGGTTGTTAGCTGGTTTAGAGATGAAGGCACCAACTCTCTGTTCTCTTTCGGTTTCACTTCATTCCCACTCTGGGCTCTGTCCCGTTGCTAGGGGTTGTTAGGTGGTTCAGAGATGAGGGCAGTGAGTCTTCTCTTTATCAGTACAGTCCAAAACTTACAACCAGTATAACATACATGTGGTCTAACATTCAGCAGCTTAAACATGACATTTGGCAATTCAAGAAAACTTCCACGAGCATAACACCTGGCAACTTTAAGAAAACTTTCACAAGTTTTAATTTGATTAGCAAATTATATGTATTACCCATTACATTGACTGTCAGAGCATTTGGAGATGCACTTTGTCTTTGAAGCACTCTGATTTTGTTATGTGGTTTAACACAAGGATGTAGTACCTTGGATTTTTTAAAATAATACATTCTTTCCTTTTGGTACTGATTGCCATTGAAATAGTGAAAGTTGAGCCAAAATGATTAGAATAATATCTAAGTATAGTCTTGGAAACATGGAAGCAGGGGTGCCTCCTTCCTGTGCTGAATTTTCAAGGCAGCAGCAAGCAGAGGTGTGTGTACTTTTATCACATGTAGTCTAGCAGCAGCAAAGTTAAAAAAAGGTAAGAATTATGGGAGGAGGTGTTTAAGTAAATGGTTTTGGATAACTGGGCATGCTCTCAGCAGCAGTGATAGTGTGAGAACATTACTATAAAGCAGAGATATCAAATAAGAGAATGTATTTTTTTAGAAAAATCTCCTTTTATTATTTTTTTCTTTAAATCATTGCTTTACCTTCTTTTTGGAAAAAATAAAATTAGGCTTTTTGAAGCTCTGTTCAGGTCTTGCGCTCGGGCAGGATTATGGGCCTGCAGAGAAACCCAGGCTGCTTAGGCATGAAGGACACCTTTTTTATATATTTTATATGTGTGGTTTTATATCAGGGCTGTTATGGGGTAAGGACAGAAGGTGTGCAGGTGTGCACGTGGGCCTCGACCTGGCACCAGAGGTGCCCCTGCAGAGGCAGAGAACTGATGCTGGTGTTGGATGTGCCCGGGTGAGCTGGAGTGCCATTTGCTTATTCCATGCTTTTGGCTTGACTCCAGTTTTGGCAGCAAGCTGGGGCCTGACCTTCATATGCCAGTCAGGAGTACAGAGGTGCCTTGCTGTAAATAGAAACCTCTGTGTAATGGCTAAACACTAACTCACTCCTGCCTCTGTGTGTGTAACATTGGGGCATCTGTTAGGTGCATTTACGGAAAAAACCCAAGGGGTGCCCTGTGGAGACTGACGGGGTGCCTCAGCATCAGAGCACATATCTCTGATCTCCGTGTCCTTGCTCAGGGCAGCAGATCCCAGGCTGCCATTGCGGGGCATGCATGGAGCAGGGATGGGCATGGGGAGCTCTGCGGGACGCTGCTGCTCTGGCACCAGCTGGTGTGTGGGAATGTCGGCAGCGCTCAGGCCCGTGTCGGCAGCACCATCGTGTTGGCTTTGCTCTGCAGCTGCCCTCTGTACGGGCCTGCTCAAAATAGCTTGGGGTCGTTTTCCCCAGTTTCAGTGATATGGATGAGTAGATATTTTTTTGCAGATGTGAAAGAGCTCTGCAAGTGACCGAATAGAGGTTTTTATTGGTGCTAGCAGTATCTCCCCCAGACAGGAAATTACAGTCTAAACATGTATTTAAACTGTACTTTCTGGAAGTCAGGGAGTTGCCACGGGTATTTGAACAGTGTGTACATTTTTCTGCCTCACCCTGGAAGTTGTTACTGAATTACTGTAATAACATTACATAACATTTTGTAGCTGTTTTCTTCAGTTTAATGTCCTAAAGCTGAAGCTGCAAGGTTTCCAAACTGTGTATCTCTGCTGGGACCTTGCAAGGGTTCTGCTTTTATTAAAGACTACACTGGACCAACATTTTATTTTATCTCAAGGTTTTCTTCTGTCCAGGAACATCAGATGAATAGTAACTGGAAAGAGGGTGTGGGCTGTGTGGGCATGCAAGCAGCTATGAGCAAACACAGGGAAACAAAAGCCAAGTGCAGGTTGAGAACATCGAAAGATAATTTCCCTGAGCAGTTTATGGTCTGCATTTTTTGTTGCTGTGAGAAAAATCTCTTAATATCTGATTTAAGACGATGACAAAAATAATCCGCAAAACAAGGAAAATAATACGAGTAGGAAAAATTTAATCACGACACGTGTCGGCTGCTCAGGTCCATAGATTCGCAAGAGCACACCTCCTGATTCAAAATCCCCGCTTTTTGAACACTTCTAAAGTCCAACCCTGTTGATGGCGTGGGAAGGGCGTTCTTTTTCCTCGGACTGGCTCTTCTGTGCCCCCCTCACGCCAGAGGTGCAGTTTCAGGCAGTATGTCAGCCTCCATCCGGCTGCATGGTCAGCCACATGGCCCGAAGTTGTGTAATCTGTATTTCTAGTTAATATACAATTTCCCTATTCCTGAACGCTTAGTCCCTGGCATGCATTCCAAAACTGGACTGGATGCCTTACAACTTCCACAGAGCACCTATAGGTTAGTAATAAGAAACAAAAACTACATCTTTGGTTAATACCTATTGCTAAGTTCATCTGCTTGTAATAAAACCGACCTTTCTATTTCTCATATTGCATTGCCCATACAGAGTCACTGCTATGGCTAATTGAGAACTTGCATATGTTAGCGTGCTGGATTTTAGAGCCATTTGTGCAGAAATCTGAGTGGGAGCTGCTTGTAGGCACAAGGAGGAGCCCTTTGCACTGTCAGAATAGCTCTGATCTTGCATAGTAAGAATATATAAAAATGACTCAGGAAGCAGGAGATTTCTTGAAGGCAGTGTTTTGCAGCTAATAGAAAGTGTTTTCTTTGTCTTACACTCTGCAGTGAACCTCCCTGTGAATACGGAGCAAACACGTAATAAGATGTGGCATATGAATAAGAAATGAGATTTTCCTGTCTAATATTTTCTTGGCTGTTGTTAAGGATCTGACTTACTTGACTTGTCATCATTCTGACAGAAATGGGCTAGTACAGACAGCTGCAACAACAGGGATACAGAAAAAGCTTGGTTCAAAGGCAAATACCATTTTGGGAAGGGTTTGTAACAGATTAGTTATGGTGACAGCGTGAACAAAAGTGCTGTGAAGCAAGAGGTCTGTCTAATAGGAAGCTGATTGTAGTCTCCTGCTCCTCCAGCACAGCCATCCTTGTGTTTGGGGAGTAGGTGAGGGTGGAGCAAGAACTGGTGAGAGATTATTTCTGTTTGAGCTTGTGTTTCTATTCCCTTGCTTTCAGAATGGGGCTTAATGTATTTGTATTTGAGTGAGGTTTTTCAGGAATGTTTCAACGGGACTCTTCCCTGCAGTTGAGCAAAGGCTCGAGGTGGTGTTCAGAGACAGCTCTGTGGCTAACATGGAGAACGCTTTTGTGATTACTCAGATCTGTTGTCCTTTAATGCCACTGGCTGCAACCAAGCCTGTTGGTGGCCGAGGGTGTTCTGAGTGCACAAGGCAGTTAAATTCACACACTACATTTGTGGTGTGGGTGTGGGACTTGGTAGTTTATCACTGACCACTTTGTATAGTTAAAAATGCGCTGTTAATACCAAACATGCACATCTGCCTGGGTGTTTTTAAACTACATAGGAAGACATTTTGGGGAATGGTCTTGTGCAAATTTTGAGAAGAGGTGGGGTGACTTCATGGGAAACCCAGCTCAGAAGTCCAGCTTCAGCATTTTTTTGGAAAACAAGATGAGCTTGCAGATCTTAATCAGCATTTTTGAGCCAGTGCCCATGTCACAAAAAATGGAGCTCCTACGGGAAGAGATAAGGTTCCGGTAAACAAGATAATTCTGTCAGATATTATCTGACTGCAGTGCTGATGTTTGCAGGAAGCTGCCCCTGGGCTGACTACATGAGAATGTTTCATATTAAATTGAAGACACAGCTAGTGAAAAGTTAGATGTCGTCAGACTCTTGATACTTCTTCTAAGCAGTATGCTAATTTTTTAAATTATTCTTTAACTGTTTTTGACCTATAGTTCTTTAAAAAGTGTTTGAAACTTGTATGTTTCTTAAAGTTACTTTGGTACCTGAAGTGTTTACATAAGTAATCTTTGGGTTCCTGTGTAGTGTGCTGTACTTCTTTCATGTGCTTTGGGAAAAAAACTCAACAAAAACTAAGTTGAAAAAATTTCCAGTTTTGTGAAATAGAAATCACAGTTTTCATCTATGCTGTGGCTTTCTGCAGTTCATACACATTGAGGCCTCAGTTTCTCCAAGTATCATAAGAGTGAAAATAGGGATCATAGCAGTGGGAAGTGTCTCTGCTACCAAGTGAGTTTAAACATTCAGGCTTACAGTTCTTTAGAATAACGAGAATTATTTACTGCTCCTTCAATTCATGGTTCATGACTTAAATCAATTTCCACAAAGTGATTTAAGTTCCTTGGGGACTCTCAATTTAATTACTTCTAGCTTTTTCTCAAAATAAGAACTACTTGAGACTGTTCTTCCCAGCTACTTTGCAAAGCAGAAGGTGGGGACCTGCGTACAACTGGATTTGTTGTGGTTTGGATAGGGGAGAGAGGTTTTGGGGTGAAGGGCTGCAATAAAACCAGAGAATTCTGTTTTCTTTCTTTATTGCTCCTGTACCAGTCCTTTCTGTGTGCTGCTGTTTCATTGTCCTGGACTTTATTTTTTGGCTACAGCAAGAACAAGTCCCCAAAGGAGATCCAGGAGCAGGCACCTCACCAGTGTGCCCTGACTTGCTTTCCATGGGATCCTCTCTCTTTACAGGGGGTGAAGGGAATGCTGTGGCTGGGTTGGGTGCTGTGGGGTTGGGTGGTCTGAACAAGTGCCAAGCACAAAGTTCCTGCCAGAGAAAACTGCCTGTTTGGTAACACCATTATTTCTACAAGCAAGAATTGTCTACGCTCCCATAAACAAATTATACTTGGACCTGTCTGCCTGGCATGTTTCTGCTATGGAAATTACTTCAGTTAGGGAGAAAATGTGTCTATATGTAAAACATTTTTTAATTAAGTTGTTAAGCTTGTACAATTCCTGATATGGACAGAACTGTACCTGTGTGAGTTGCCTCCCTTTCAGATGAGAGCTGATGTACTGCTGTCGAGGTTGGCACCCAGCTTTTGCTCAGCTGCTCTCATTTATTCAGTGCAACCTTATTTGTGCTGACATTTACAATTTTGGATGGGTCTTCTGGAGCTGGGCCTTGGTGGTAGTTCTTGCTGTTTTGCTCTTGCACTACATAGTTCTTTAGTTTTAAGAACTCAAAATAATTGCATTGAAATTGTGCGTGTTAATGTCATACTGATTTAACATGCACAGTAACACGGGTAGGAGTGTGGTAGTTTCAGATCTCTGCTTTGATTTACTAGGCAGGGGCCATATGAAACAGTTCCCTCTAATAGGTACATTGCTTTTTTCCACCATGGTGATGTCTCTAATATGGAAAAGCTGTAGCTTGGAGCCCAAGGGCTGAATGGAGGGCTTTGGGGAGCACTAGAGGGCAGTGCTGACCACTGCAAGATACTTAAAAACTGCAAGGGCTAAATGGTACCCAGGGTTTTGTGGCCTGCCTGCGAGGTGTCTCTTGCTCTGCAGAAATACTGGTGGTTCGAAATATGTATGGGGCCCCCTCCTTGTCTCTTGCAGGTGTACCACGTCTCTTCAGACACCTACGAGACACAAAACCAGCACTATGGAAGGAGCTTGACTAAGGAAACAGTAAAGGACGGTAAGGGACTTGCAGTGTCAGAATTAGTGCTCTTGGATATTTTTCATTAAATAAATGAACTTTTTGACAGAACTGTTTGGAAAAAGTAGTCTGGGTGTTCCCATTTTAGAAGTCCCTTTTTGTCCTTGTGCCAGCTGGGTCTTTAGGTGTTCCCTGTAGCATCTGAGCTACTTGTCAATCTGACATTAAGTGTGCAGTTGGCTCTAACAGCAGTGCAGACTATAGGAATTTCCTCCTTACGTCTCTTTTACTACTAATATGGGGTGATAGTTGTAGAACTCAACTTCTTCGCAGCTTTGAAACTGTAATGTAATAGAAATATTTTTAAAGTATTAAATGTTTTATAATATATATTTTTTATCTCTAGTTGTCTTCTGTGTATATCAAAGTGTCTTTCATATTAGAAAGCTACTACAAATGCATCTCTCAGCTCAAGTGACCTTCTCAGTTGAAGTTAATCCACATGTTGCTCTACATTAACCATAAATAAAAATGCTGCCATCATACAGGTGTTTGCTGATGACTGTTGTAAACTAGTTAGTAGTTGACATCTGTTCTCCTGTCCCCCAGCAAGAGACACAAGGTTTCACACAGGAATACACTCATGATAACAAGCTGCTTGAGCCTGTTCATCTGTGGAGAATGTAATGGGTTTAACATTTGCCCAGAACTATCCAGACACTTATTAAAATGACCTGGGGAGCAGGAATCATTTTCTTTTACTGTTTGCTTGATACATTTAGTTTTACTTTGAATGCAAGCCCAAGCAGTAGTATTATACAGCAGGTGAAATGGCTGAAGGTATCGGAGTTCCTTGGGTTCACTTCAGGTTTAGTTAATAATTGCCTGAAAGAAGACTACCTGAATGCTGTCTGTTCCTTCAAATAAGAACTATTCTCATCCCCAAAGAAATGAAAATTGTTTTCCTTTCAGAGGTGAAAATAATCCCAAAATGTGTCTATTTCTTGCAGGCATTTCAAAGTTTTTCCACAGCGGGTACTGCTTGCGAAAAGATGTAGTAGCTGCCAGCATTCAGAAGATTGAAAAGATTTTGGAGTGGTTTGAGAGCCAGATGCAACTCAACTTTTATGCAAGCTCGTTGCTTTTTGTCTATGAAGGTTCATGTCAGGCGACAGCTGTGCGGTTGAGTGATGTCACCGTGGCGGAGAAGAGAGGAGTGCCCAAAGGTCTGTTATCAGGTGGAGATGTATTGGAGTATAATAATAATATTCATGTAATAAGTTCTACAGAGAATGGAAAAATTGAAGCCTCTGTAAGTAAAGGCTTGTCGAAATTTTATGCACTTCACAAAAAGGCGTGCTCAAAGAGGCACCACAGTCAGCTCTCACTAACAGTTGAAAACTTGGAGCAAGACAACGTGTGGAAAAGCAGCGCATGCATTGCGCGGGAGCACCTGAATGGGAACGTTCTACCCCAGCTGGAAAAAGTTTTTTATCACATGCCAGCAGAGACCAAGGAAAGTGCAAATGTTGAAGTCCGAATGATCGATTTTGCTCATGTGTTTCCTAGCAATGCAAAGGATGAGGGCTACATTTATGGTCTGAAGAATCTAATCACAGTACTTCAAAATATTTTGGATAACTAAATTCTTTGCTATGTTTTTTATTGGGGCCAATGATAAAGAGCAACATGAAGAATTTCTGCACTTGTAATGCTGTATAACTGGGTTTGTATTGTTCTATATTTTATTTGTCTTTGTACTTTTGGTAGAAGGGTTTAACTTTTTATAATTTCACTCAGGAAAATAATGATAGTTAATTAGGGAGTGTGAAAGGATGAAGATACTTGAGATAAAGCAAGATAGGTAAATTAACAGAATGAAGTATATGTGGATGTCTTAAATCCAAGGATTACCAGAAGCAAGGGTTATGTTAGTTCCCTTAACAATTTTAGCATAGATGGCACTTGCCCACTGAGCCGCATCTCCATTAACAGGTGTTTATAAAATAGGCTGAAAGCTGTAAGGTGCAGGATCTATGTCCTCAGTACTGCCCTTGTGTTTACTGTATTTGAATAACTGGAGTAACCCTGCTTGGAGAGAAATGCCAGGCTGAGTCAGCAGTGTCACATGAAGTCAGTGCATCAAAAAGTGCTTTTCCATGTCACAGGATGGTATTGCTGTTCTTTCAGCCCTGACTGGGAGCCCTTCCTCCTTTGTGGGGCTCTGTAGCTGATGTTCACCACAGATAAACTACCACGTAATTTGTGTTGAGGTGCTAAGAAAATGCTGGAGTAAAATACCATAACAGGCTTAAACTGCACAACTTCCTGAGAAACTTAGTTCCTAAGAAAGATCAAAAGTATGCAAATGTGAAATGTTCCAGGAACTAATTTGGTTTAGGAGATTAAGTCAATCTGTTAATGGAGTGTCCGATGCTGTGATTAAGGGAAATGCCTCACTCCATTGTTCTTGTGGCCCCTCTCTGAAAGCATTGCGTTAAGAAGCACCCTGATGGAACAGGGGAACAGAGCATTCTTCTGCTGCTGGGGAGCACCGGCTGGAGCCATGAGCACATGAGCAGTGTATGCAAAGGACTCCCCTGTGGAGGTCGTTGAGCCCTGGAGTGACCAGCGGTGCCACCACTTGTGCTGGTTGAGCTGTGGCTCTCCCACCCTGGGCTACAGCCACCGCTGGTTTCTGTTAATGACATGCAGGCAAGCTGTGTAATTTGAAAGCTATCCCATTTCTTTCCTTTTCACGGGAAAAATTGAAGCTTTTTTATGGAATACTTGAGATCAGGATGATTTATCCAAAGCATTTTTGGTGTGTCTCTTCAGTATGCAGTGTACATGGCTGTGCATATACAGTGAGTCTTGCCATCCCTGGAGCAAGATTTTAATGCTTAAAGCAAGCCCAAGGACTTTCAGAATGGATTTGGTCATTGGAAGCTTAATGTCTTTTCCATGTGGACTTACTGTGACCCTGTGGCCTTGCTGCTCTCTGTACAATATTCTGCACTATGCACTCAGTTGTGTACAGATCTTGGCAAGTTCTTAATTTGACATCTGTTTTCTGTATGAGAAAGAAATACTTACTTTTCAAGCAAAGATGCTGTTTTAAATAAAGTTGAAATTTTAGCTTGAGAACTTGGGTTAATTGGAAGAAACAGGGTATTACTATGTGTTGAACTACATTGTTTAAACTTTAGAGCGCATATTGGCCAAAGCATTCAAGAATGAAAACAGCTGTTAGTAACATCATGTTTTTGAAGTGTGAGAAAAGGAGCTTGCAGAAGGGGCAGTATCATTTTGTTGACAATTTTATGTGAATTATGGTGAAGGCTGAGGGGAAAGTACCAGGAAGAGAGGGATTTCTTTGCTACTTGGTATTTCTCTTGCAGTAGATAATATATTCCCAAATCATCATGAGTTAATTTAAGCCATAATCTAGAAAGAGTTTGTGGATTTGCTTGCTTTGACACTGGTTTCTCTGTTACGATTTTGTTGTTCTATCCCATTAATAATCAACACTAGAGTAGTCCAGGCTGGTAGTGGCCTTGTTTTAAAAGTTTACAAGGTTTTGTAGAAAATATCGGCAAAAGCATTTAAACATCATTTTTGTTGTCTGTAATTCATCTCTTCTGGATTTTAATTCATTTTGTGCCAGAGAAATCAGACATTTGCCTCAAAGAAGTGAGTTATTGGAAAATGATCTGTATGCTCTTGGTACTACACACTCTCCTGTCTCTGCTTTAGGATACACTTCCTCAATGTTTGAATGCTCTTTAAGTGTTGATTCTTTTGTTGGCTGTGGCAGTGTTTGTAATGCACCTGGAATATTGTCAACCTGTCAGAATATTTTGAATAAAAAAATAATTTTATCATAGTTTTTGTACCAGCAGTTACTATGAATGTATTTCTGTTATTTTAAAATGTAGCTTGAGAGACAATAGTATTTTTTTTGTTGGAAGTTGTGTAAATAAAGCTTGCTGTGGAGGTGTTTGAGCATAGTACCTACTGTGAGTTTAAGCCTGCAGAGCCCGTATATTCACATTGTTCTTGCATAATTTAGACTTAGTGTCTCTAGTGTCGTATCTGATCTGATTGTTTTCAGTTACAGTTGGAGAGGTAGTCACAGAAATTATTAAACAGAATATGGAATTAATCAAAAGATGAAGAGGGAGGCACTGGTCACTGAGCTGGTGCACTGCCATCAACCTCCCTCCCAGCAATGGCCCTTTTGTTCTCTGGGTGAAGTGGAGAGGACAGGCAACTGAGATGTGGAAATCTTCATGGGAATGGTAACAAGGCTTGGGGGTGTTTCTGTCCCGTAAAATGGAGGGTGGGTCCCTGCCCCAGACTGGGGTGGTGGTAGCTGGATGCTAGAGCTGCTGAGGAAACCTGTGGTCTGATTTTAAGCAATCAGAATTGGGTTTAGCAGAGCTGGCTGTCCAAGGGGAAGACTCAAGCAGCGTTGTCACTCGTGGACTCTTAGAATATATGCTTCTGAAGCCTTTCTGCCTAGATGACAGGAGAACTGTGTATAGGCTTACCTAAGGAGAGCTTGTATTGTATAAAGCTTTATAAAAAAGCATGTACATATATGGTATTTTTGGATATGGGTGAAATTTGCTGCATAAATTACATTGGAATTTATTATACAACTATGAAATATTTAAAATATTTTAATCAATTCATATTATGAACTAAACTGAAGACTTTGCTTGTAGTTGTGATTCTCATGAAACTTGCAATGTTCAGTTTTTTTCTACTGTAATGCATAGCCAGTGTTCTTTTCCATAACCTCAATTTTGGAGAGCTTTTAAAGTACACAGTAGATTAGGAAATCACTAATTTTCATTAATTTGATTAACAGAGTGCATATTTTCTTGAAATATTTCAGTGCACATGATATTTTAAGTAATGTTACTAATTGACACATCTAGAGCCCTGGTAAAACTTCCTCAGCCGCACAGAGCTCCTGGTACACATTGGGATTGTGCCGAGTCTAAAATGGGCCTTCTCAGGTGTAACAGCAGCAGTGGTGAAGGGAGGGCATCAGCTGCACTGCCCATGTCAGGTGTGCAGGGGTGTTTATAGCCGGAACCTAAAATCATTGGAATTACTTTCTCACTTCATGATGTGAAGCACTATCAAGTGTAGGAAGACACCAGAAGAGTAGCAACTCATGTCCATATCTGCTGTTTCAAGTTACAATTAGTTGTTCATTCTCCTAATTTCTTTTGGTTGTTTTTTTTTCCTCAAGTGAGCTTTCCTCTTGAGTGCCTTCTTTGCCCTTACCACAGGTAACCTTCTGTAGCATCATGGTAGAATGTTTTAATGGAAATTGTTATTTCCTAAAAAGCTTATGCCCCATAACTGCTCTTAAAGTACCAGTATTGCAAAACATCATCAAAATGCCTCAAATACTGTAGGAATGCACACTCCTCTGAAAGAGTAAGAGTGGATGCTAGTGGAGAGCATGCTTTGATGGGAGACTGGATCGTAGGCTTCATGAAACTTCTGTACCTCGGACCTGAAGAGGACATTTTGGGGGCAAGGTGAGTGACAGTGGAACTTCATGGAGTTTTCCTTCTCTTGCTGCAGTTAGTGTTGAGGTTTGGAGTGGGGAGAGTTCCTAAGGAGCACTGAGCAGGCCATTGTGTCTGTGCTGCAGCACAGGGAATGGCAACGGGTAAGAGCCAAAGGCTGCAAATGTTGAGGTGTCTTTGCAGGGAGAATATGCTCTGCATGTTCTTTGGGTCACAACAGGATGTAATCTGGGAAGTGCATTCATCTCCATGGCCACAGGCCAAATCCTGCCTGTTTTTGTGTTCACAGCAATCTGTAATGGATGCTGAAGAAGAGAATTGTTGTCCAAAGGGCGTATGTGTTTGAAAGCAGAAAATAAGCAAAGCTAAGGGTTATACAGCAGAGAAAACACATTTCAATAAATATCTTTTACTCTGGTCTCGTTTAGTGTAGGTGGGCCCCGTGGATTTGGAGTTTAATTTGTTACATGACATTCAATAGCAAATGGTCAGAACAAAGGTATTTCAAAACCACCTTAGTCTGAATTGCGTACATTGGTTCAAATAGTTACTTTTTTTTTTTTTTAAGTGACCTATGAACTAACTTCTAAATACGATGTTGCATCTGACACTAAATGAAATTAGAGTGCACAAAGGCACTTTAATCCTCTGGGAACTGTACTGGAAAGTAGATGAAAGCATGTGAAACTGCACCTGATTCAGTGTTAATCGTTTTAAGCTCTAAAACTCTACATTAATTATGCTTGATGGATGAATGTGTCTAGTCTGGTCTCAGTTTCTTTGATTCAAGTGTCCAAAGCACCCCTCAGTCTCCTCTAATCTGTATGTGTTTGTAATTTCATTTGCTGTTTTCTGCCATTCTTGGACCATAGGGTATATTGTTAATGTTATAGAACATTGTACTATGCTATTTACCAACTTTGGTAATCTAATAATAAGTGATATTTAGGGTCATTCTAATAGCTGTATATTTGGCAAATTATTAAAATTTTCTGCAATGACTTGCAAGTACAACTGGTTTCTTTTTAATGTGGGGAGATTGTTGAAGAAAAGTTTTCTTGAATATACCTGCACTGATGAATCTTGCTGTCTCTTTCCTCCTTTCTGTCCATTCTGCAATGGGTGTTTCCATTGGATTTACCAGGTTTGCTTTACCACCATATTTTTGTCACAGCATCCATTGCCATTGTTTGTTGGGAATAACCTCCTGGGCATATAAGAGTCATTTCTATACAATTAAAAAAGAAAAAAAGGCAAATCCATACACAGTAAAGCCCCCAAAACAACTTCTTTTGAACAAAAACCCTCTTCCCTGCTAGGAGGTACTTCTCTGAATGAAAAGAGGATTGGAAAAGACAAAAACCCCTCTAACTGAGACACAGAAAAAAGTATAAAAATCATAGATTTGGGACAGTTCAACGCTCCATGAACACCTAGGAAATGGCAATTTTACTTCAGAAGGATCAAACCTGCAGGTTCCCTTTAATGTTTGATTGAAAGTTGTGAAAATCTCATCTTAAGGGTGTTGGGGCTGACTTGATTTTTCTCCTTGTCCTTTCAGTTACTGCTTTGCAGATGTGTAAGAAAATGAAATTGACCAACTGATGGGCATCATGGCTGTAATAACATTGGAACAGTCGGTGCCAGTTAATACTTAGATCAGGGATACTTAAGGACTATGCCTGCATTTACTTTGAGTATAGAGTGTAGCAGTTTTACTTTACATAATACCTCTGAGTAAATGAATTAAATTCTCTCTGCATGACATCTGTATCGAAAATTCCCATAATTCTTTAAACTCATCCTGGAAAACACAGGACCACAAAAGGCTGTATATGTTTTTGATTACAAGCTGTTTTACATCCACCATCAGGTCCTGAATTATGAAAGCCTGCAGGAACTGATTTACTGCTTCATTTTCAGTTGGTTTGGAGGAGGAGGGTGTTGTTTGGTTGGGTGTGGGGTTTTTTATGTGTTGTCTTGTTTGTGTGCCCAAAGCTTTTTAAATGTATGAAATAGTGTCCCATGGCTCTGCATAGCCTCCCCACGCACCAGAATTGAAGAAATGGAAAACTGGGGTGAGGCTGTAACTGGAAAAGCCCACAGTTTTGTGAGGATCTAGTTTTGTTTGAGATTTAAATTTGTAATAAGTATGTATAGGATTCGTGCCAGTAGGGAAACAAATGGTTTTATTGCACCCTCATAAAACCAACTGTTGTAAGGTCATCAGTTTCCCTGAACCTTTATCAAGGGATACCTAAACTATGATAAGGAATCTGTCAAAACACTTAAATCCTAAAACTCCCCTGTCACCCCTTTATCAAGGAATACCTGAATTATGGTGGGAAGTTATCAAGATACTAAATTGTAATGTAGTAATGAACCAGTTGTAAAAATAATGACTTAACTGTAGCCTTATAAAGAGAAGTATGTAAAAATTCATATGTATACCATGTAATGAATATGTATAAAGGTGGGTAGATAAAGGCCAGACACACATTGTACCTGACGCACGAGTTGGTGGAGTGAAGACTCCCCCCCTCATGTCCAGGCTTGCATTGCTCTTACCATATAATAAACCTTTTTTTTATAAAAAAATAAATTCATTTGGTTGAGGCTCTCTTTCTCACAAATTTAAGAAACAAATAGTGTTATGCATTGAAGAGTCCTCTTAAAAACAAAACAAAACAAAACATTTCCTTGTTGGTTTAAAGTTAAGGAGGAATCATGCTCTGTCATTGCCTACTCACATGATTACTCAGTGGGGTATCACCGTTGTCAGCCTGGCTGGGCGTCACCCTGTCTCTGCTGTCTCCTCCCTTGTGCACACGTGTGTGTTTGAATAGCTGCACAGTGAAACATGTCAGGGAGCTGATGTGGCTGAGAACTGCCTCAGACAAAGAAAATGCCCTATGGGGAGGTGCGTTTCACTGGAAACCCATCTGACACAAATCACTAACTTTCTGCTGTCCTGGCTTCCTCAGTTTGGCTCATTTTGAGGAAGACAACTGCTGCTTCTGGGAGCAGTGGAGGCAGTAGAAGACTGGGGCTGTAGAAGGGAATGGATATTGATTCAGTCAGCGCAGGAAGCTCAGGGTGCAGCTGCAGTGGAGCTGCAGGTTGAGCTCTGGGAGCTCAGTAGCCTGAGGCAAGAGGCTGTGACCTGCTGACCCTGTGCATGACAGAGGGCCTGGGGACCTCTGGCACTCGCCAAGGGACTGGACACTCAGAGGCACAGCAGGAGCTGACAACTCCCAGACTTCCTGTGTTTAGACTGAGGGGATACAAACCCGGGGGTTCCTTCGATCCAGGTCCCTCCGTGGAAGAACTAGCTCCACTTGTTATTTAGTTATTATGCCATGATTAATATTTTTTAAGTATGTGGACACCTGAAACTCTGCTGCGGGAAACCTGGGGTGAAGCTGGTAAGGAAACCTAGTCTGACTGAGTGTGGAGGGTGTAGCTGCGAAGGAGCCTTGGCTCCAGCTCAGGTGGTGTGAGAGGCACTGCCAGAGTGGCTCCTGGATGGTTGGACAGGGTTGTTTCCTTAGCAGTGGCATTGCTAGAGAGACATTAAAGAGTCTCACCTCTAATATCAGACATTTCTCTTCATCTCCTGTTGCTGCTCTGCTGTCTTTGCTTGTACTTTTCATCCTTTCTGCCATCCCCAAATGTAGACTTCCTCTAAATGTAACTTAGTGTAGTTTGTGGTTTAGGTTGGCACGTGATTGAGGATAAATGTGATCTGGAATATGAACTGTAAAATACCTGCTGTATTGAAGCCGAGCAAGGGCTCCAAGAGTTAAAAGTTAGCTTAAAATCTCTATGAGAAAATGCTTAGTTAGTAAGGTCAGTATAACCCCTGCAAATGTACAAGTGGACATAAAAGGAGATAGGGAGGATGCACTAAAGAACAGAACAGGAACACTAAAAGAGATAAGACAGGGACAAGGGCCTAAATCCAAGATTCCTTGCAAGAATCAGCAAAAACAGAGAGAGTTGAAAAGTTCATGACAAAGAGGGGAGAAGATACAACCCCCTGAAGATGAAGGCAACAGGATCTCCCACCATGAAACACCCCAAAAGAGACAACCATGCCCAAGGTCCACCTACTCCCCACCGACTCTCCACCTACTATGAATATTATAATAAGATGTTGCAATATTATGAATATGCATGAAAAGATGTTGTAATCCTTCACAAAATTGTATAAATAGTCTTGCTTTTCACTGAGAACTTTGGAACTCTTTGTCCAGCGAGAGCTGGGGGTTCCCCGAAGTTGTAATAAATACCTTTACTGTTTAAAGGCTAAAAACTCTGTCTCTAAACAGTTCTTTTTAGGCCTTTTTGGGCTTCATTATATACACATTTTCCTCTGGCCATCTCTATGCTTGCTATGACCTTGAGCAGAGCAAATAAATCCACTTGTGTATTGTGCAGCATATCTAAAGGGCAGCCTATAGCCTGCTGCCCTGGATGTCAGTGCTGCCCTGGATGTCTCCATTGCTGGTGGGGCTTGGTGTCAGTGTACACTTTTTGGTTGGTGAAGCATAAGGAGAAACTGAGGGCAGCCCATTTTCCCATTGCTTTATAAGCTTTGTAATGCGGCTCGCGATAAAACCTTGATTTTGTTAACAGATTCAGTGGATATAAATTAGGCCAGCAGATGGGAAGCTGTCAAATAGGTACCATGTCAAAGTGCCAATTTTGCAAAATTACTTCTTAAAAGAAAAGCCAGAAACAAACCAGGAATAGCTACAAAGAAAATGCTGACAACTACTTACTGGCAACATGAACCTTTCATTCTCAAATACTCTTAATTCCCAAATACTAATGTCTTCTCTAGGATATGCCCTTGGGCTTTCCCAGTAGCTGTTCATGTATGTTTTTGGGTAGGAGGGATTAATTCCTGAAAAATACCATGTTAAGTAGCAATCAAAGACCTTGGGGAATTTGTATTGGATCTCTATTTGATCCATGCAGAAAACAGTGTTATGCTACAATGTAAGTCTGTAAAAGCCATGGTCCTTCATTGAATATAGTCGAATTCTAGCTTGAATACAAAAGTGTGATTTCAAAATAGTGATGGAAAGCAGAGCTGGCTGGGCCCTCATGCAGTATGATACAGCCTTGTGATAGGTCTTGCTCTGTTTAAATCTCACTGTGGTCTCCCTTTTACCTGTGGATGGTGCCTCTCCCAGGGCACTTCTCAGGTCAACCGGTGCATGTTTCATCTCCAGCTCTGGCTGGTGGAGCATCTTGCTCCCTTCTCCTATGCCGCAAAACACTGAGCTCAGGCACTCCTTTTCCTCTTTTCAAGTATTATTCCAAGTTCTTTACAGGTTTTTGTTTTGTTTTTGTTTTGTTGTTTGTTTGGGGTTTTTGTTTGTTTGGTTGGTTGGTTTGTTTTCTTTTCTTTCCTTTTAAATTCCATCTGGAAAAACTCAAATAGAAAGCAGTATTTTTCAGCTGTGTTTTGTGGTGCTCTGGATGGCAGGCAGCTTTGGTTGCCAAAGCCCTCTTCCAGTGGCACACTGCTCTCCTTAGTGTGTAACAAAAGTCCAGAGTAACCCATTACAACTACAGTTGTCGCTGTGGGCTGAAGTAATAATTATTAATATTGTGTTGTACAACCTTCTTTCTAAAGTAAAACAATGTTCTTGTGAATAGACACCATGGCCTCAGGCTGCCTCCATTCTTCTAAGTCTGGTATTTACTAAACTTGAGTATTAAAACCATAATTTAAAAATTAACAAAGAGACATCATAATGGCTTTTATCAGTTAAACTGTTTTGTGGTCTGTGTGAGGAAAATGGCAGCAGTGTAAAGGTTAACTGCACGCAGGTACCCCAAAAATACCAGGCAGTGGAAGGATTTAGGCAAATTTATTTCCAAAAGTCAAGAACACTTAACATCTTGGTATAAAAGCTGCACTGGGCCTAAGAAATACATGCCTCCTGTTCTTTTCAGGGCTTTCATCATCCCCCATTCTCCAGATAGGAGAGTCAGCTCCTCTGGAATGCAGGAGGAGAAACATCTAAAACTGTCTCTGGGAAAGATGCTTTTTTGCCTTTTTCCAGGCAGGAAATTTTTCTTAAGTGAAAACCCCCTCATCTCCTTGTAATAGCTCTTCCAGAAGATTTTTCTATACTTACAAGCAGTAAAATGGAAAAAGAGCAAACCAGGCATCAAAGCAATAATTACTGTTTGTCTGGGTCAAGAGCTGTATTTGTATGAGTTCAGAATGATCATTAGATTGCTGAGCAGTTCACACAGGCACCTCTCTTTTCTTTGTGGTGTTTAACAAATGAAAGAAAAACCATGGCCCATACATACCTTTTGATTAAATTACAGTTATCCTTAAAGCTAATCCAAGCTCACGTAACTGGATTTTTCAGTCTATATAAAGTCCAGCAGGCTGTGAGGTGTTTCTGAAACAACTTGAACGTTTTCAGCAGCTTAGCTCAAGCTGTTTCTGAAATCTTGGAGCTGACATATATAATGTTAATGCTAATGAGAGTTTCTAAGCCTAGCATTTGCTTGCTCGTAGCTGAGAGGAATATAACTGTGAAGCCTTAACTTGTGTTTGACCTTCGTGCAGGCCTTGAAGGAGAGGTACCCTCAGGGAATGCAAAATGCACTCCTTTCAGGACCAGCGACTCTTTGTTCATTGGCCTTTTCAGCTTTACTGTGCAGTGGGAGAAGGCAAGTCTCCAGTGGTGCACTTTCCCTGCACTCCTCCTCAGTCAGGGCTCCTACAGAGTTCAGTCCACTGTTGGAACCACATGTTGTCATTTAATCAGCTGGAATGAGCAACTTTTCCTTACGTTGCCTGAAAGCTTTTTGGTCTATTTTCAACATTGGTACCCCAACATTTGGAGCAAGGAGGCTTCAGGTCTTTCCCCTGGAATGGTGCTGCCTTGCAGGTGGCTGATAACCAGCCGGACTTTATCACAGCTCAGCTTTCACATCCACTTGGGGCACTGCTGTGTTTTAACACTATTAAGCACCAGTGTTTTAACACTATTAAAACTCTGCCTGGAAAAGTAAAATAACTAATTTTTTGATCTGCAAAATCTGACATGCCTCTAGGAAAATAGCAAAGACACACACGTCCTGATTTGTGCTTCTTTGTTGACCCTTTTTTCACTTTAAAGGCTCCCTCCTCACCTGGTACGTGCCAGTACAAAGGCAGCTGTGCTGTGCACCCACTGTGGGGAAAATGAGAAATGAATCAGGTAATATTTGTAATGCAAATGTTCACTTTTAGTCCTCAATTGTGTTAGCTTTGTCTCAATGAAAGTAGCTACCAGGGCATAGAACACAAGGCATTTAAGACAATCAGAACGAGGCTGAAGAGGAGGAATGCATTTGCAAGGAACTGGGAGTTCTCCCCTAAAGAAAAGTGCATTGAAATAAAAGAAGTTTAACAAAAAGAAGAGTTTGTTGCTACCGGAGTTTGTTGCTACTGTATTTGTAGCACACCAGAATAATGGGCTAGTAACAGAAATCTCTGATTTCATCACACTAAAGTAGAGCCCAGGAACTGCAGAAAGGCTCCCTGTGTAATTCTTAAATCTCGGTGCTAGCTCTCTCCATGTGGGCCAGTGCATATATCCCATGTGGCTCTTAATAAAGTGGAAAACTGCATTCAATTTTTGCACTAAAGTGGCCTTATCACTTGGTACAGGAAACTCAATCTGTTGCATTTTGGTTGATATTACTGAATAAAGGCTGTTTGGGTCTGCTTTTCTTGGGCCATGAGTGGCAGCTTTCCTCTTGGAGTACATTTAGAAAACTTTGCCCCTCTGATATAATTCTGTGCCTTTTCTGGTAGCACAACACGCCCTGACTACAGAGCACTGCCAAACATGCTCACAGTCTGCAGGCTGATACAATGGTCTGCAGCATCCTTTTAGTTGTATTTCTTCCACACCTCAAGAGGAGTGTTTGTGGCAAGTGTCCTGAATTCTGGTCCCATTTTGGCTCTGGACCCTTGCCTTGTCCAGTTCCAGCACATCCAGTGACCCTTCTGAGATTCTTTTCTTGTTTCAGGCTTTTTTTCTCTTTCCCTGCCTTTCCTTTAGCAGGATTTAAACTCACCACCAACAGACAGTGCTGAATTCTACCATTGGCACATTTTTGCCAAAACGTGATAACAGCCATTCAGGTTTGTGTACACCCATCTGTCTTAAACATGGCAAATATACCATGCAGCTTTCTTACACACAGAGAATTGATTGGGGGTTTGGGGCAGAGATAGCATCTGCTGCATTTTCCCTGCCTGCAGTGGAGAGGCCCTGGACCCTCCAAGGTCTCCCTGCACTTTATGGTACTCCTGTGTCCCCATTCTTAGTGAGGGTATTCATACCTCACCAGCACGGGTTAATAAACCCTGGAATGGTTCTGGATGAAGACCTGCAAAATTCGTAGCAGAGATGGCTACTCCCTATGGGACTTTTAGCATTTCACCTGCAATTATTTTAGTTAAAAATTATCAGATATCATTTTTATTCCATGCTGGGATCATCTGTTGGTGATGATTTCTCTTTTTAATTTTTTTTTTTCACTCAGATGCAGGCAGCATGCAGAGCTGGGCTCTGTATCCTTCAGGAGCCTTTGGAAAATGCTGTGTATTAGTGTTTCAGCTCTGGGATATCTTTAGGTGCGAGGTGAGACATCCCAAATTCAGTGTCCCAGTTACCTGGAGAGGAACACTTGTCAGTCCTTTATACAGCATTTAGGTTAAAGTAGAGATTTGGTTAAATAAGGTTAAAATTTTGTGGAGCTCCTATGGCATAAGAGATGTTCTGTCTTTTGCAGAGGCAGGTGAGAATAAGGGGGCTTTACTGGGTGGGCTGCTGGAAACCAACCTGAACAGACAACAATATTATGGACAACAACTGTTGAAAACCTCCCTGAATTTCTCTCCCCTGGCTGGAGATTTACAACTATTTTCTTTGGAGGCAGCAGCTGAGATACTATTGACAATAAAGAGAGCTGCTCTGCCTCAATAAAATGCTGGAGACAGCACACTAAAACTGACCACAACAGGTTTATTACTGCCTATTTGTTGGCTTGATAAATATCTATGTGAGGAGTCAGTCTATATATGAATGGGATTATCTCACAAGACGTGGCTAAGTAACAGAGCTCTTATATCACTGGAATTGTGGTAGATAGTCTTAGGACTAATTATTAATTACTGATAATAAACGGGAGCTCTTTCTGAGGGGAAGCTGCTGTACATGCTCAGTGCAATGTGTTACTGACATATCAAGAAGGGGTTTTGGTCCCAGTAGTGGGAGTCTGGGGTGGTGGGAATGTTATTGCCAGAGTGGCTGCTGGATGGTCAGACAGGAAAGTTTCCTCAACACAGTCAGGCTGGGAATTGCTGGGAAAAGTTTCTGCTATCTGGTGAAAAGCTGAGGAAGCCACTCACAGCTCTGCCAGTGCTTGCAGCAGAGTTTCCAAGCTGGCTTCAACTGCAGAAACTCTGGAGGGAGCTGTAAGCTCAGTGTTTCAGCCCAGCTTCGGGTTGGGAGATTTTGTGGGGTTTTTTCCCCTCTCAGCCAAAACTGAGATTTAAAGAGGTGGCATGTTGGGCATTTGAAGGTGGATATATTTTTGAGTGATAAGAAATTGCTTTACTTATGCCTGTGTCTATAAGCTGCAAATGTAACTACTGAGGTCTTTGCAAGCAGTATTCACCTGTGCCTTTGCTGGTCAGATTTTAATGGGTTTTATCAGTGTACGAGGCCAGCTCTGTTTTCTGTGCTGGCTATCAATTTCCTCTGAAATAGAGAAAGGGGTTGGTAAAACTACAAAATATAGACAGCAGGTGTGTATTTTTAATTTTTTTTAGGTTTTTCGTGTTTTTTGAGGCTATTGCTGTTTCTGAGGTGGTGATTAGGGAAGAGGATGGGCAAACTTAAAACCCTGCTAAAACCCAAAGCTGACCAAAGGCAGCACTTAGCTATGCAATGCTTTGCAATGCTTATCAGTTAACTACTGGGAAGACTTTGGTTTTTTGTGGGCAGATGACTGCTGAGAAGTTAACAACGTGGGTTGAGAAACACTAAAAAATGCCTTGTTGGAGGCTGACCTGGAGGTTGTGCAGCTCTCGGTGCCCACAGGGGCTGTCCCTGCCCTGGGGACTGTTGGCTCTGTATGCTGGTGTCTCACATGTAGTGTGAGGAGTGCCTGAGCAGTGGCTCCTATTTTTCTGTGGATTTTGGGACAACTCTTTCTTCCAAGGTGTCCTGTCCACTCTGGAAGACTCTTCTACCCTCATGAGCGAGGGAATAATTTGGGTTGTTGGCCAGGCTTGGACCAGGGCTAGGGACCCCTGATTATTAGTGAATTGATCTAATTTATCCTACAACCACGGCCAAGATTACTCCTGTACTGGATCAGTCAGTGCAAACCATGTGAACATTGACCAAAGGTATTGACCCCAGATGCAGCAGCTGCACCTGTTTTGGGAACTTGATATCCTCTCGCGTAATAAGATAAATTAATTGTTTTTTGCATAGCAGGTCTCTTGCCTGAACAGATCCCTGGACCTACTATTCCAGGAGCTAAGGAGGCCGCTGCACCTAGGACAACTGCACCCACAATGTTTTACATTACTTGTCCTGTATGTGTTGTTTGTATTGCTGGTAGGGAAAAACATCAGGTTTGGAACCAAAACTCAAATCTTGGCTCTAGTAAAGAAAACCATAACATAATTTTTGAATTTGCATCGTGCATTTGCTGACTAGTGAGAGAACACACAAAAAAAACTGAAAAGGAAAGAGAAAAAAATATCCCTAACTCAGGTAGCTCTCAAAGATGTCTCACCGGGGCTTGGAGCCTCCAAATTAGGAAAATTCCAAAAAAAGGTGAATGGCTAGTATAATTTGAATAATACTGTCAAAATACCAGATAATACTGTGATAACTAATTATTGTATTTCAGTTGTCTTCCATTATCTTCTGGTTTTTCTGTGTTTTGTCCCAGTAATGTTTCTAGCAGGTTGTGAGAATTGTTTAGAATATCCCTGTCTCCTCTCCGATTGCTGCAGCATATGTAAAAGATCTTTTGGTTAAGAATCTACACAGGATCCTATGTGATCACGAGTCAAACAATGTGTAAGGTGCTGAGCCTCACGGAAGAAGAGTCCCGTGTTAAAAGGCAAGAAGGTGGCTGATTTACAACAATGCACTCGAGAGACTGATGTCTGTGGACCCTCCTATGGGCCCTGGCTCGCATCTCCCCTACAGTCTGTGAGAAACTAGTAACATCATGGGATAACTGTTTTGTTTAAGTTCCTTTGTCTAGCTGGTACCTCGTTTTGATGAATGCCTTAGTTAAGTAAGTTTCGATCATGTCCTGGATATTTCCTTCATGCTCTTATTTTCTTTAGCATGTATGTTTCAGTAAAATGGTGTTCTGGAAACATAACAGCAAAACTAATGTAAAGATAGACAATTGGATACTAACCAATTTGTAAGATGCTACTGTCCGAGTACACAGTTTGATATTAATGAGGATGCTTTTATAGCATGGAGGCAAGTGATTCCTGTACAATCACTCCATGAGGTGAAGGGGATTGGCTGCAGTCAGAGGCAGACTGTGGCAGGATGGCCTGCCTCTGGCTGGGCCTGAGATCTGTGCGGAGAATGCAAGCTCTCTGTGAGAGTGATTGGTAACACCAGGATGTTGTTTGGTGCCACATCAAGCTCCAGACACACCCTGCCTTGAGCAAGCTCCTAACAGGCCCATGAATTTGTGGCTGGCAGCCGACCACTTAATAATATAAAAACTAAATTCCTCCTATACAAGAAAGAGAAAAAAAAAAAAGGTCTAAAATTTGAAATGCCTTTGCAAAAAGTTGTTTAATGGTCTAGACTCTATTTTGCAGAAACATCAGAAGTCATCATGTTATCCAGACCCATTAAACTGAATATTCCTGTTCAGCCATTCCAAGTTGGGGACTGAGCCTGTGTTGAACGGTGGGACCATTGACCTCCTGCACTCTATTGAAAAAGGACTACTGTTGACCACTTATATCCACTGCAGGATGTGTCGGTGACTTTAGCCAACCTAACAAGACAAGACATACTTGGTCTTAGCACAACAGTGATGGGTACATGATGGCTAGAACCCACTTGGATTTCTCCCACTAAAGATGGACTTGATCACAAAGACATTATCACTTGGACTACTGCTGTTACCTTTGAATGAACATTCCATGTTGCTTTCCTTGTCCTTCTACCTCAGTTAACACATGGCATGGTCCAATCACAGACCATGCAATGTATTTGGGTGGAATTCCATGTGGGTATTTTTGGTCTGTGTTTGGCCCAGCCACCTGTGAGAAGCTGGGCCAAGTTTTCTCATGCCAAGTTATGGGAAAACAGTCTGATCAAGATGGTCTATAGCCTTGAGAGAGAGATTTCTGTGCAAACT
>JAWWMO010000175.1:4718036-4728053 GCA_035047845.1 Dendrocincla fuliginosa | reverse complement strand
GACCAGCCCAGGGCACGGGGGGTTTCTGGGCTGGGCCATGTCCAGCCTCTGCCCCACCAGCCCCCCCAGCTCCTTCTGCCAGGGCTGCTCCATCTGCCCAGCCCAGCCTGGACTGATCCCAGTTCCAGCCCTTGGCCTTGTTAAACCTCCTGAGACTCCCATGGACTCCCATGGGGAGCTTGTCCAGGTCCCTTTGGATGGTCCCATCATTCAGGTGTGTCTGAAAGTCACCATTTCTTCCTGCAGCATTTGAGGGGTCACCAGGCACGTCAGGGCTGGGGCTGCCCCAAACTGCCTCTTCCCACTCTGTGTTTTTCCACCATATAATTTGTCTCAGGATGGTGTTGTTCCCCCATTGCTAAAGATTCCCTTTTTCCCCCCATTTTGCTGACAGTGCAAGTTTTCCAGCTTCAGGTTCTGGAAGGATTCAGCCTGTTGTGGGGGGATGCTGAGTGATCGTGGTGGGACATCTCTGCCAGCAGAAGGCACCAAGACAGACCCATGTCACCCACCCCCACCCCACTGTCCTTTCCCCCACACCAAACCCTGGGTGCAAGGACCACCCACCGTTAATACCCAAAGATTTGAAGCTTCCCAACAGGTGGATCTGTGGGGCTTTATAGTCTTGCTCGTAGGATGATATCCCAAGACACAGATCTGTTATTCCACTTACTGGACCCAAAGCCATTGCTAATCCTTGGCTTCCCAAAGGGAAAATCAGGGTGACTTTTTAAAAGTCAAGTTTTGAATTCAGTGTTAATTTACAGTATTTCATCCACAGAAAACAAGAAAGAAAAAATACCCCCCTCTCCCTCAAATATTGGCCACATGTGAAAGATTTTACAAAGGCAGCAGGGGGTTTGAAAGGTTAGCTAAAATCAAACAAAATTTGAGATAATATTGCTGAAAAAGTGGAATTTCTCATGCTCTTTGCATCGTGGGAGAAGCTCTGAGTGCTTGGACAGCACAAAAGAGATGGTACTGATGGGTTTTGCTTCTGGTCAGCACTACTGACCACCAGGGGCCAGCCTGAGGATCCTTCTCAGGGCTGGTGGAGTTGTGAGTGTCTAGAAATAAAGAAACAACCACTTGTTCCCTCAGAAAATCGAGAGCAGCGGGGAGAGAACATTCCTCTACAAAGCCCGTGACCTCACCCAGGTACTCAGGAAGAACAGAACTGAGAGACTTTGCAATAAAAACCAGGGAGTGAAATAACAACAGTATCTTAAACAGGATTAAAATAGAACATTTTACTCGTTATTTCAAAGAATAGACTTTTTTTTCTTCCATCAGTCCAGCCTCCAGCCGAGTTCCAAACAGCTGGTTTTTGTCAGGTACCAAGTGCAAATCTGCCAGGATAAAAGAGTTAAGAAAAGGGAACACCCAGTGGATTTTTTGCCCCTTGTGTGTGATAGGCTACATTGCATTTCTCATGCCTCAAAACAAGCACCATTGCTCCAAGTATTTGGTCAGAAACCTCAGCTGGAGAAGGAGGTATTTGACAGAAAGGTCACGATTACAGCGGCACAACATGCGAGCAGCTCCCGAGGACACGAAGGGATCTGGAGGAGGAGAACCTGTGCAGAGGGACAACAGACACAACCACAGCAGCACCATCTCCTGCCAGAGCAGAACCATCCTCACCCAGCTCTCTGGGGAGGCTCCAGCTGGACAACGGGGCAACAACGATGCCAATCATTTCCTAATTAATTGCACATCTGGCCACTCTTCCAATCTTTCCAGAACAATCCATATTGTTCTCACTACTGGTTTGATCTTATCCTGAAAAACCAGTTGGCACCACCCAAGAGGGCGCTTTTCTCTTGTGATTATGGTTCTGCTCTTTCCCCCTCCTGGATCACATTGGAGGAAAACGCTTTGCTCTGGATCACCAGTGTCTTTTGGGCACTGGTGGCTACAAACAGTGGCATTTCTGAGCTCCCTATTCAGCTGTGACACAACACACTATTTAGGCTGAGCTGCAAACAGAAATGAGAAGTGTGTGCCCAAATTTATGCCGTGTATTTTACAGGTAATGCGCGCTGAAGGTTTTGGAAAGGATTCTGTGCGTGTGTTCTGACATCCTTTGCCCTTCACAGATCTGTCTAGGCACATTATGCTCGTAAAATATTCCCTTTTTCTCCTCTTCCCCCTGCAATCCATTTGTCTTTTCAGCAGGTTTATGTTCCCCACTCTGGGTGTGGAATGGTGATTGCACCGCTTAACCCACCAGCCAGCTGGGCTTGGAAATGGATCCATCCCCTTCCTATTAATTAGTCTTTAATGCCTCTTTCTGTCAGCCAGGCTCGTGTATCATCCCGCTTTATTTCGGGGGAATATAGCCATAGGATGGCAATTACTGATGGAGCATAAAAACTGCAGCTAAAGACCATAGAAAGCAGCAAACAGAACTGATGTGGCAAGAGATGAAAAGATGAAAAATTGACTGCAGAAGAAAATTGGAATGAGCTCATTTACAAAAGAAAATGAACAAACCACGGCCAGGTAGCTCTGAATATGATTAATTGCTCCACATTTCCTTCCTCTTTGAATTTTTTATCTGATTTCATCTTCTCTTCCACTTTTCTCCAATCTCAGGAACTCTCATTCCAGAAGTTTGCTAGCTGGGCATTGGCACCGAGCGAGATCCTCTGCATAAATTGCTCCATCCCTACTGACTCTGGAATTGTTACTCACATTTAAGCCAGCCGAGGGTTTGCTCCGTTGACTTTCACGGGTTTATTTTTAATTTATCACTCTGAGTTCCGAACGCAGAGCTCTGGATAGAAATCTTGAACATAAATAGACAATTTCCAAATCTAAACAGTATAGCCACAAGTACCATACAGAAAAACAAGCTAGGCAGGTATAGAACTGTCTGCAAAGTGAACCAAATGGTGCTGTGCATTTATTAGTAGTTTACTGTTTATTAAACAAGAACTCCAGACCCAAAAGAACTCATTAATGGGAACCAAGGATTGTTTAGTGAAATGGGAGCCTGTCAAAGGAGTTGTCGGGGAGGACAATTGATCGCTACAAATGTGAGTGCAAATCGTGTCGGGGGACTTTAAAGCGTGTCGTTTGTAGACCACGGATGTGCACGATACAAACTCCATACAGCTCCCCTCAGTGACAATAAAAAGCGCAGTTTATTATAAACCGAAGTAAAAACCAAAATAATAATAATAATAAAAAAAAAAAGAAACTAAAATCACAGTTTTGTCATTGGTATGTGAAGGTTGTTCCAAGGGCCCATCCAGAGCTCCTCCTCATCGGACTGCGTGTGTTCGCTGTGCGACTCCAAGGGCTCTTTGACATCCTCGTTATCCGCAGCTGATTCCTGCTCTTCTGTGCTTTTCAGTTTGGAACCCCTGGCCTTTGTTCCTCCATTTTCAGCCCCTGCAGTAGAGGCAGCAAATGAGACGCTGCAAGGCCTCGTGTTCATTTTGTCACTGGGAGACGGCCCCTTGGACAGCGTGTTCAGCGGGACGCTCTCCTCGTGTGTCACCGCGAGCTTGTCCAGTTTCTTGAACTGCTTCCCCAGCCTCACTGGAGACGTGACTTTTAAGTTATTCCCGAGGCAAACGCGCCGGGTTCTGACAACGGAGCCGTTCTGGGCGATGTAGATGTTCCCGTTGAGGTTGGGTTGGCTGAGCCGGTTCCTGTGGCCGCAGTCGGGAGCGCTGTCCTCTCCCGTGGAGCTGGTCTCGTACTCCGGGTCAACAACCAACTTGATCCTTTTCTTTTTGGCCCACTGTTTGGACAAGAAAGAGAAATGGCGTTACATCTCGGCACCGTTTCGTGCATTTCCCTGCCCTTTTTCTCTCTCTGCTAATTAATTAATAACTCCTAGCAATTTTTAGGAACTCTGCACCCTTCCCTTAGGCTGTGCACAGGAAAGGGAAGGCACTGAGGAAGAAGCTACTTCCAAGAAACTACTCTCCTAAGTTCTAGGGAGGCCTTGGAAGTTCTCTTCCATGAGTCCATCGTGAATTCAGAGCAGAAAGAGCACCAAGCAGGTTTGATTTATATGCAGGACACATCGAGCAGAGAAAGCCTCAGCGCCTACACAAGGGAAATCCTCGGGCATGACGTTGGTAAAATTGGCTGGCTAAAAAAAGAAGGGCTCAGTAGAAGGCTCTGTGCCAGGTCCAATCTGGTGGGATCAATGGAGATGCTTGGCTGTTAAATGGAAGATGGTGGAGAAACGAGACATTGGATTTTATCTAATTTATATCTTTTTTAAAAGAATTAATGCAAACAATTCCCACGCTGCCGGGACTTTGCACCAATAGTGATTACTACAGAGTGATTACACAAGCCCCACTACTTATTTTAATTATAATTGATCTTTTTAAGATAAATGCCTCCTTGCAGTATGCTGAAAGGAGCTCCTATCCTTCTTGAATTAATGATGCAAACACCATCAGCAGACACCATCACTTAACTCCCACTGCAAAACACACAGGAACACGGAAAAACAACCCAGATTTAAGAGAAAGAAAATCATGCAAGGTCCACATGGGTGGGGATTATCCTTAAGCTTTTGGTACAAATTGCTGCTCCTGGCAAAGACACACAATTTTCTTCATATTCTGCTGGAAGAGAAGACTGCCTGGTTGAGATGGGGTTCACACTAAAACACCCAGTGATCGTGAATCTAGTTCAAAGAGAGGTTTAAATCAAATCAAATCAAATCAAATCAAATGGAATGTATGATTTTACAATCTTTTCATCCTCCTCATCACCTCAGTTGTTCCCTGAATCCCATGTTTTGCCCCATTTCCATCCTGAAGTTTCCATTTTGTGACAGACACGACCTGCATGACCAGGAGGTTTGTGCCATCAGGTTCACTGAGCTCTGTCACAGCCACGGCCTGACTCTGCTTCATGACGTGCGTGATGCAAAAAGGAATAAATCAAAGAATCATCACCAGGCACCTTTATCTAAATCATGGAAATTAGCAGAGAAAGAAACCCACTTCTTCCTGTCATTGCTCCATGGAAATTAATGTTTATTCAGTATATATATAGTGTGTGTGTATATATAAATGTAATATAAATGTTTCCCTGTGAGGGTTTGGGTTTCTCCAGTTCTATCCTTGAGACAGTAAAAGCTGAATCAATAAGCTTTGCCCTTTTCTCTTTGGCTGTCTCCAGTCAGTGGGCATCGCTTAGGAAAGACCACACAGAAGGCACAGCAAACCAAACCACTCCTCACTGCAAACCATCCACCTACTGTGACTCCTCTTTAAAAGGACGTGGAATCACCCGCAGCCTCCGACTCCGTGACTTCAGAATCCAGGCTCTCACCTGCCTGCCCCTGACTCTTTCCTTTTTTGGGGGGTTTCACTCTTTTCACCTTGCTGTCAGAACTCTGAGTCTCAGTATCAGGGGAAGTTGTGTTTTTACCAGACGTGGCACTCCCTGTGCTTTTGTTTCCTCTGGGACCTTTGGAAATCCCACTGATTTCACTTTCTAGACAAGAAGATTCGTTCTTACTGACAGTGTCCTCCCTGTCACTAGCATCTGTGTCACCCTCTTCTGCACCCTCCTCCTCGCTGTCCTCACCACTGGCAGCTGATTCCCCTCTCTTGCCCTCTCCAGCAGCAGCAGTTTTTGCAGATGTTTGAGACACTGCCTTGCTAGAATGATCTGCCGTCTCATCTGCTTCTTCATCTTCTTCTGACACCTCCTCTATGGTGTCTTCTATTTCGACGCTGGCGGAGGAGGTTTTGCTCTTGTAGCTGGATCCCGAAGTTTTCCTGTGGCTCGTGTCCCTGTCACTGCCTGAGGCACTGGAGCCACTACTGGATTTCTGGCTGGAGCGTCGTGCTCTGCCACCAGAGCTGCCTCCTCTGCTTTTCATACTGGACATCTCAGTGCTCCTTCTGCTGCTGGACTCACTGGTCCCTGATCTGCTGTAGGAGCTTCGCGTGGACGAGCTCTTTGACAGGCTACCATCTTCATTGCTGTCAGAGTCTTCCTCATCATCGTCCTCCTCAGACGAGCCCTCCTCTGATTCACTGCTGGAGCTGGACTCAGACTCTTCATCAGAATCCCCCAAATCATGCCCAGATTCCTCGTCCGAGTCCACGGTGCTTTCCGTGGCTTCATCTTGGTCCAGAGTTATTTTCAAGTAGTCTTTGTCTTCTGACTCAGAGCCGGAGCTGCTGCTCTTCTCAGATGACTCATCCGAAGTGCGTCCCCTCCTCTTCTCCTTCTTCTCATAATCACTGTCCTCCTGCTCACTCTCTGCCGTGATACTGATTGAAACTCCCGATTTGGCTTCCTCTCTTTCCGACTCTTCCTTGCCAAGAGGCTCCTGAAATTTCCTGGAGACGCTGATGCGTTTCAGCACATGGTTTAGTTTCCTCATGGAAGGTCTGTCATCTGTGGCTTTCTGGAAGTAGCTTCCCCTGATGATCATGCTTTTGTCTTCGTCTGCCTGGCGAGCCGACATCAGCTTGGCATAGCTGGAGTCTTTCCTACTGCCCTTCACTTTCTGCAGAATCATCGGGAATATCTTGGCTTTCTTCCACCGGGAACGAGCGGACTCAGCTCTTCCCACTGGTCTGTGGGCACTGACTGCCACTCGGCTCACATGCATTGCTGCCTTCAGTCTCCTTCTCCCCTGGCTGGTCCTAAATGCACCTCCAGCACCGTGCCTGAGCTCCATCCCACCACCTAAAGGTCTAGGTTCTATTGGAGCCCCTGCTGCCTGGCTTATCCCTCTGCTCGGAGCACCTCTCACTTGACTCACGCCCTGCAAATTATGAAAATTAATTGATTACCATTTGAAAGACAGCAATTGTGAAAGCCTATAGCCTGAAATAAGGCAGTAGGAACAGAAATGTTGTTTTCCAGCATCAAAAGTGACTTACCTGTTATAGAACAGGGTTTTTTACCAAAAAAACTTATGAGGAAAGTTGTAGAATAGGCTGCAAGTGCACAATTAACTTATTGTGCAACAGGGAAAAATACTGGCCAAGAAATGTTATTTCTTCTTGTTTAATAATGGATTAAGAGTCTGGTATTTGTGAAAATTAGATTTAGTTTTTTTAAAGGAACATTTACTTCAACTTTCTTCTGCTTGCCACTGACATTTTAACTTTTTTTATAGTGAGTTGGGAACTTTATGACACTGAGTGCAGGGGAAATTCACCACTTTTAAGTGGAATATCAGCAAGAGAATCATTGAAACACAGAATGGATTGGGGTGGAAAGGACCTTAAAGCCCATCCATTCCACTCCCTGCCATGGGCAGGGACACCTCCCACCAGCCCAGGGTGCTCCAAGCCCCGTCCAACCTGCCCTTGGACACTCCCAGGGATCCAGGGGCAGCCACAGCTTCTCTGCCCAACCTGGGCCAGGGCCTGCCCACCCTCCCAGGGAGGAATTTATTCTGTGTATCTCACTTAAATTCCACTCTGTCATTGTGAATCCACTCCCCTCGTCCTGGCACACCAGTTCCTGGTGTCCCTGTAGCCCCTTCAGATATCAGAAGGTGTCTTCCTTTGGTTAACAATATAAAATGGAGTTACCTAAGGCTGCGTGGATTTTTCTTTGAACTGAAAATCCACACTGAGTGGCAAAACAGATGTGGGTATTTAAAGAAACTTGGCAATTCCTTCCTGTTCCGAGAAAAAGGGAAAGAGGTGCCGACCCAACGTTATGGGTCATCAGAAAGGCAAATGGAAAGAGCCAATTCCCATCAGTTACAACATCCATCTGAGGAGGTTTGGGGGTCCTTCCTGCTGTTGCAGAGGCAGCCCCAGCACCCCAGAGACTCTCACCTCCTCAGCACTGGCTCCGTGGGGACTGTAGTAGTAGCCGCCGTCGCTCTCCGCCACCACCTCTCCGTACTCGTCGTACATGCCCGACGGGGACAGCAGCCGCCGCCGGCTCCCGTACTGGGGCAGCTCGTACCTGCCACGGACACCACCAGCTCCTTGTGACACCAACACGCTCACAGGTCCCACCACACAGCAATATGTCACGGGATCACAGGGGATGCTGAGTTGGAGGGACCCCCAAGGATCATCCAGCTCAACCCTCAGCCCTGCATAGGACCATCCCCAACAACCCCACCCTGTGCCCCAGAGGATCATCCAAACCCTCCTGCAGCTCCTGCAGCTCTCACAGCCACCAAGGCAGTGCCCACCACCCTCTGGGGGAAGGACTTTACCCTGAGACCCCCCCTGCCCCTGCCCTGACACAGCTCCAGCCATTCCCTGGTGCTGTCCCTGGTCCCCCCAGAGCAGAGCTCAATGCCTGCCCCTCCTCTGCCCCTCCCCAGGAAGGTGTCCCTGCAATGAGGTCTCCCCTCAGTCTCCCCTTCTCCAGCTGGACACCCAAGTGCCCTCAGTGCCCTCACATGCTGCCCCTCCAGCCCCTTCCCCATCTCTGTGTCCCTCCTTTGGACACTCCCTAAGAGGTCAATACCTTTTGTAAATTGTGTCACCCCAAACTGTCCCAACATTGCAGGTGAGGCCACCCCAGTGCAGAGCAGAGCGGGACAATCCCTCCCTCCCCTGGCTGCTGATGTGCACACACTCACACCCCAAGGGGATGAGAATTGCCTTCTCTTTTCTCTCTACCTTTGAGAAGATAATTATTCTTTTTCCCTTAGTGGCAACACAATCAAAACCCTCACTCAATTCCAGTTGGCCACCAGCCCATTACAACTGGACCTGAATTGTGAAGTCTCTGGGATCAGTCAGGAGCCCCCCAAATGCAATGCCCTTCCTCCCATTTCCCTGATTTCTTGGGGAATCTCTTTTAGAACTGTGGGATGAAAGAGCAGGTTCCCTGGGAGCAGTTCTGGAGAATCCCTGGGAGCTTGTAAGGCCAGCAGCCCTGAGGTGCCTGCAGTCAAACAGGCTTTATCAGAACAAGGCAGGATGATGTTTTCCAAGGGAAATTTAAAAGGCCAGATGCTGGCTGGGAACTGGGAGCAGAAAGGATTAGTCCTTGGGCTCAGAAAGGGAAGAGGTAATGGGAATTAATCTCCAAGACAGCAGAAACATGCAAAATAACCAAAGCAGGGATGTAAAACCAGCATGATAGAAGGGGGCATGCTCTGCAGGCGTAATAATGAGATTACTAAAGGAGCAGGGAGTTCTCAAACACCCCCTTAACTTCTGGAAAGAGTTTTGTTGTCAGGGCATGCTTTTGTGGACACAAAGATTAAAGCAATGCCGAGGTGAAAGAAAGCCTCCAGATTAGCTGTTGTAATAATAAAACTCAGCAGCCTGGAAAAGCAGCATTTTCAGAAATAAACAGGAAAAATGAGAATATACCCATGCTCATAACTGTAGTAATCTTGCCCATAGTATTCCTGCCCTGGATCAATTCCAGACTCCATGCTCAGCTCCTGGGAAAGAGAAACACTGAGTGACTGCAAACAGCAAACACAGCAATGCCTGCTGAAAGAGGCACCAATGCAATTACTAACCTGATTATTACTTATGATGTAAATGCAGAAACAATCACTATTCTGTTCCACAAAAATACCAGCAATAACCATGTCTCCCATTTGCTCTGCTGCTTATTCTGGTAAAAACCAATTGGAACTACAAATTGTTGCAATGCAGAGCTGCCTTTGCACTTCCCAGCAGCGTGTTGATGCTTCCAGTCCCTCAGCAGGGCAAGTGCCCAGCTCAGCTCGAGGGACAGCCATCAAATAGCACTGACTGACAGCTGAACTAAGGAAGTTCTGGGCTTGCAGAGCAATGAAATCACTCTGGTTGGAAAGCTGGAACTACAAAAGCTCTCAGACTGTGTGGTGAAGTCCATGGTGGTCACTGAAAGATGGGGGAGACCATGGGATCCCAGCCTGGTTTGGGTTGGAAGGGACCTTGAAGCTCGTCCAGTGTCACCCTGGCCATGGGCAGGGACACCTTCCACCAGCCCAGGGTGCTCCAAGCCCCGTCCAACCTGGACTTAAAAATACCAAGATGCAGTAAATCTGAGGTATTTAATTAAAATAACATAAATGGGGTTACAATGCCCAAC
>JAWWMO010000175.1:4448132-4459271 GCA_035047845.1 Dendrocincla fuliginosa | reverse complement strand
GATCCAGGGGCAGCCACAGCTTCTCTGCCCAACCTGGGCCAGGGCCTGCCCACCCTCCCAGGGAAGGATTCCTTCCCTATATCTGACCTCATTTCACCTTCTTTCAGTTTAATCTCAACTGTATTGTCTCTACTGCAAAACAAACAAAAAAAAACAAACAAAAAAAACCCAAATGTAAAAGAAATTTAAAAATTGCATTTTTTTTCAAAATAAGAATATTTTTCATGAGAGCACATGGCGAGACTAAGGAGGAGCTCACAGTAAAAGGTTGATATGGCAATGTAAACTCTCTGAAATAATACCAGAGAACAGAGAACAGAGAACAACAGAAACTCTGACAGGACTAAAATTGCCCTTCAGTGCCTTTTAAAAAAAAATACACAGTATTATTGCACACCTGCCTAATGTTACTGCTTCTCACCCACCAGCCCTATTGACCAATGACAAACCTTAATTTCTTTCCAAAGAAACTCACAAAACTATAATAGCGACTAATCAGGATGAGAATTTTCTTTGTCTTGTGAGAACAAGCATGTTATTGATACCTGAACACTGCACACTTAAATAAAATAAAATAAAATAAAAAGTCTGATTTACTTGGGAAGGCCCAGGGTAATTCCTTCTCTCTAGTGTAGGTGTGTGCACTAAGTTTGCTCTACTGTCCATTAGAGAGCTTTACCTGTCCTGGGAGAAACACCTGCCCAGCACACACACCACAGCCCTGTACTTCTGTAACAACAGTCACTGCTCACAAGTCCCCAAAACACCAAGACAAAATCAACAGTATGGCATCTTCAAGCCAGAATTTGTTTCCCCAGGAATGAAGAATTCCTACAGGCAGAAAGGGCTATCTGAGAGAAATCGCCACCGAGTGGGAGAAAAGGCTTCTTGCTCCAGCACAGGCATGTGTAATAAATATTTTATATGCTCCAAGAATGTTATCATTGCCAGCTTCACTTTGCCTCAGAACATTATCAAAAGGAACTAATTCACTTATGTGTTACAATCCTGGAGTGCTTCGCAGAGGGAAGTTATTTTGGAGGTGTGAAAATCTGACAGCAATAACGATGATTGACTGGAAAGGTGCTCATTAGCTCCTTTACCTCCTGTGGGGGCCCCATGTCTCACCACCAAGTACGTCCAAAACGTGTCCAGGGTCAGCATTTCGCAGAGGATTTCCCTGGCAATCAACTGATGAGCACGGCAGAGTCTCCTTGGAATGCATTTCCACAGAGTGCAGCATGGGGAGGCTAAAAATACTCCATTGCCAGACTCAGAGGTGTGCGTTTCTGCACTGGGGGATACGGTGCCTGGGGAACAAATTCTGCTTTTGCAAGATCCTCTTAGAGCCTTGTGTGTCCTTCACCAGCCTTATCCCCACCCACCCCTTCCAGGAGGGGGGACCTGTCCTAGGAATGCAACCCAACAGTCCAAGACAGACAGACAGACCTGACTTACTGCAGAGCCCTTGCAGGGCCCTGATTGTCCTCACAGTTATAGCTGGAGACACAAAGTTCTTCAACTTAGTGTTTTTCAAACTTGTGGAAAGTTACTTCTCATCTTCCAGCTCTTTTAAACACCTTGTATGACATTGAGATCATTGGAAATTATGGAGCTTGTCCTCCCAAAACACATCTCTGGGCACACAAAGGAGAAGAGGGTGACTGGGATCAGTCAGTCTGGATTTACCAAAGCTAAGTCATGCCTGACCAACCTGTCTGTGATACAGTGACAGAAATAATAAAGTGATGGGCTGTGGATGAGGGGACAGCAGTTGTAATTTCCCAAGACTTGCAGCACTGCCTTCCATGACATTTTTGTCCATCCAAGGGAGGATGACCCCGTCTAAAGGACTGAACAAGAGAAAAATGGTAAACCAAAAGACTGGTTGAGTGAAAGGGCTCAGATGTTGCGGGAGGAGAGAGAACAGGAGAGATCTTTCCCTTTAGGAAAAGGTCCTTCCCCCAGAGGGTGGTGGGCACTGCCCCAAGGCTGCCAGAGCTGCAGGAGGGGTTGGACCATGGGACAGGGCCAGGGGAGGATTGTTGGGGTTGGACTTCACGGACTCTGTGATCTTTGTGAGTGCCTCCTATCTTAGGATATTCTGTGATTCATCAGCTGAAAGAATAAATAAGAATGGCAAGGACTCAGGTCACCCCTCGAGGAGAGGCAGGCAGTGCACCAGGCTGCCAGTGAGGCTCTGCAGGGTCCATCCTCTTGCTTTTTTCTGGACAAAGCTCTGCAGAGTCTGGTCTGAACCCAGAGCTGGCCCTGCTCTCACAGGAGGGTGGACCACACCCCAAGGTCCCTTCCAGCAGAAATGTTCTCTCATTCCCAATCTTGCCTCTGAGTAAGTCACACACTCACATCAGCAGGCAGCAAATTATTTCATTACCGAGTAATCGCCAGGATAATTGAGAAGTAGGAGCTGCTACTTAGGAAATAAATATTGGATTGAGTCTCACAGTTACCAGCACGTGGATTTCCAGTTATGAGCAAGAACACAACTGTACAAGAAACTTAAAAATATTAATGATTTTATGTAGTTTACTTGAGGCAAAAGAAACTCCTGGCAGCTTTCTGTTGTATTGATGTTTGGTTTGCTTAAAGAACAACGTAAGGAGCACAAGGAAGCGGCTGGAACCACACTAGACAAAATACAGAATCATTTCATCTCTGCCTTGGTGCAACATTTTTCTCTCTTTCTGAAAAGCAGAAAGTTTGCAGCTCTAGAAGGCAAAAAGCTGCAGCTGGCAACTCACTAACTGTGATCAAACTGATTTCAGGGAAGACTAAAAATTGTTCTTGGCTTATTTCTTGGAACTTAGTTGGTTTGACCTTGGAGCAGAAGATGTGATTGCCGTGTGATTCCCTGCAAACAGCAGTTTACACTAAAATGCTGACCACGTCCTCGCAAGCCCAGTGCCACCGGGCATGGGGAAAGGACCATCCTCCTGCTGGGGGAGGAGACTGCAGGCTCTGGGTGGCTAAAATTTAAAGGCAGTTTGCACAGAGACATGTCAGAAACATCGTAACTGATTCTGTTCATTCTTTTTTGAACCCTTTTTTGTGGACCTTTGTCAGCGAGGGACAAGGGGCACACAAACACGATGCCAGCCGGCTGGGGAAGGGCTCGGGAAGGAGCCCTGCAATGCGCCCATCTGTTCACAGGGAGGGATTACACCAAATCCCACTGAGCCTGCACACCCACAAATGCAGGAGGAGCAGTAATTGGCTTGCTGAAGTTTGTAAGATTCATAATTTGATCACAAATTCCTCTCAAGGCAAGTTCATTCACGGTATCCGTTTTTCTCCTTTTCCAGCGGCTCATTTGTTCTGTAGCACTATAAATATTATGTGAATGAAAATCACAGGAAATGGCTATTCTGTGCTCCAGTGCTTTAGTAAAAGATATCTATTTCAAAAAAAAAAAAAAAAGAAAAAGGCTAATTATATCTGCATTTACACAGCTCCTTCCAGAAAGATTATCCAAGACTCTTTATAGAGCATCAAATGACAAGCCCACAGACTGCCTGGATGCAACAATCAGATATATTCCATATGCAGCTGTGACGACTGCCATAAACATTTATATCCACGTGGGTTCATCTGTGCTGGGATTAACGGAGTGAGAAAAGCTGGCCAAGGACACCTATTTAAAGAACCAGGAGGTTTAAGTGGATGGAACCAGCCCAGTACCTTCTCATCTAAGGCATGGCACAGCTGAGACTGTGGAACCTGTAATTCTTACTGCAAAGGCAACGTTTTGGGGCCAACCCTTGTGCTTGATGTGTCAGGAGCACTTTGGCTGCATGTCCTTAAAACACCTGCACAAAACTCTCAGGACAAGGACTCTGGAAGCACGTGGGGGCTTTGCACAGGCTGGGGTTTGGACAGTGTGTCCCCAGCCTGGCATGGACGAGACCCCAACTCTGCTGTGAGGCTTTGGGGGCAGGAAGACCCCTCCAGTACAACAGGGCAGTTCCGAGCTGGAGCAAGGTACGTGGCTAAATCAAACCACAGACTGGAAATGCTCCTGTCTCACACAGGAACTCTGTGCTGCTGCAACACCATGGGGGCTGCTGCATTTTAAGCTCTGCATTTCCCAGGCTACAGCTCTGGCTCCCTACAGACTCAGAACTTGGTCCCACCAAGGCTGAGAAACCCATTTCCCACCTTAAACCCTGTGAAATCCAGAAACTAAGATGTATTTCTAGGCTTCCTTACACTTCACCTGCCGTGACCTCCCTCCCACGCCCCAGGCCCTTCATAGAATTCTACTCCAGCTTTCTATAAACACTCATCTGGAGAAGGGATGAGGTGCCCACGACCCTCCATGCAGGAAATGAAACCAAGCACAGGCCTTTCAGGACCAGAAGGAAACAAGCTGATACCACTTCTGTTTAGCAGGAAAACACTCCAAGCACCAGGGTAGTAAAAATTCTGGAAGAGGCACTCCTCACCTCCACTGCTGAATCCCTGCCAGCAAAGCAGGTTTTACTGGGCTGCAAAGCCAGATTAAGAGATAACTCCTGGTGACTTGGTGATCAGGCTGCTTGATGTAAAATGCAGAGAAAGTCCTGGGACAGAATCCCCCTTCTGCTTGTTTGAAACAGAAAATGTGAGCTCTGCTTAACCCTTGGAAGGAGGATAAAAACCTACCCCCAAAGCAGCAATCCAGTGGTTGGGCACAAAGCTCTTCTTTCAGCAGCCCTGACACAGAGGGTGCCACCCTGGGATGCTCCTCCTGCCCAGGGTCACTGTGTGTGGCGCCTGGTGTCATGTTTACAGTGCATGGCACAGGGAAGAGGCTCTGGAGCAGAGCAGGGTGCCCAGGGAAGTGTGATGAAGTGCTGAGTCTCACTGCAGCTGCCGGGGGCAAGGTCTGGAAAATCAGGCACAGTGCTGTCCTAACAGCTATGGGGCATCCTAACATGCTCGTGGGGCCAGCATGTCCCAGGGAGAGCCACTGTCTCAGGTTAGGATAAGGGACCCCAGAAGATGTAGAGGGGTTGTTGAAATTCCCTTAATATCTGTAAGGGGTGGAGGAATGAAGCACATAAAACAAATACACATCTATACACACATACATATATATATGTATAGAAATATCAAAAATACGTAGTTAAACACACACACACACACATATTCCAAATCTCCTGGTAAGTGCATACATTTTACTTGGTGGTGTAAAAGTTCAGCAAGCTCTTGACCCTTTTAAACCCACCCAAGTTTGGGACCCTAAACAAGATCCAAGCACTTCAAGCACAAGATAGTGCCAAACTAAAGAAGTTACAATCAAACAAGAAATAGGAATTATAATTCTCCCTCTCCTTTCTCCCTCTGGATGCCAAGGCTGTGGGAGGTGTGTGAAGAGCTCTCGGGGACACAGCAGTGACACCCCACTGCCACATCCCAATGCCATGGCCTCTTCCTACAAACATCTCCACGGTTCAGGTGCCTCTGTCCTTCAGCACCTCTGTCCTTCAGGTGCTGCCAACCTGAACTTAAAGAATATCAGCCCTGAAAGCATTTTCCTCTGAGAACAAGTGCTCGCCAAAGCGTGAGCCCAGCAGCTCCACAGCCACTCCCTACTGCAGCAACAGGGATGTCAACAGCTGAGCTCTGGAAAAACACCCTTCCCGCCCTGTCCTGCCCGAACCCAGCTCGTTTGGTGCTGTATTCCTCTTCCTCCTGCCCAGCTGAGCTGGCAGAGGCAGCAGGGGAGACACACACACCTCACTTCAGTGGTTTGCTCATCCTGCAGCAATAAAAGGGCAGAGAGAGGCAGAATTCAGTACCAAGGGGTATCTCTATCCAAACGCTGGTTCTTATGAGAGATTTGACATCTCCTCATCTGACAGTTTTGGAAAGGCTGCAGTCCTGTCTGGGAGATTTCTCTAAATGCTCCAGCAATAAATCAGACATTACACTCGGCCTTCTTGGTATATTTGTTTCTCTCTCTGGTGCCTTCTCCCATACTCTGCTCACTGTTTCCAGCTGCCACACTTGGTGTGTTTAGATGATTATCTGCTTTTCACTACCTGGAATTTTATTCTTTAATAGTTTATTGCTCACAACTAAATTTTTTGAAAGGTAAAAGGCTCTCTTTGCTTTAAAGCACTACCACATGACACACTGTACACACAGCATTACATGGTACAACATCCACTGAATCCACTGCTAGTAAAACTACTGCACAAGGGTTTATATTATTATTCTTTTCACAATTCACCTCACAGCCCCAGGCAGTAGTTACTACATACTAAAGGTTTACCCCCCCAAAAGTACTCTTTGTTCTCCAACCTGCATGGATTTTCCCCCAGGACACAATGGCAACCTCGGTTCCGGCATTGACCCTTCTGCTTGGATCCTCATATGAATTCCCCTTTGGACAAGAAGTGCTTGATTCCCGTAGTTCTGGAGAGCTGCACGTTAGCTGAGGACTGTAAGTCAACTGGATGCTCATTCCCTGTCAGTCAGGGCTAATTCCCTGAGATTAGAGGAGGAAATCCTTACAGTTCCCCAGGTCCTAAAACCTACTGCTGAGAGAAGAGTGTTTTGTTTCTTCCTAGATCATCTTTCTAGGGAGGAAAAGAAAAAAAAAAAGAGGAATTGCCCACAAATCATTACTATCTGCACCAAAAATACCAGAGGAGGTGAACCAAGACCACCCATCCCTGTGTGCCATTCCCAGCCCACCCACTCTGGTGGTTTTTACCCTGGGTAATGCCACGATCACCAGGTACTGTTTGTCAGTAACAACCCCACAACCCCAAATCCCTCCTCTCTGCTTTCCTGGTGTCCTTACACAACTGCTCTCCACGAATGCTGAGCAATGTTACTCTGAATAGGAGGGTTTGAATCGCTGTGAAAAGCAGAGGCAGAACATCGACTTTGTTCTTTTGTACTTCACCACAAAATGAAGACTTGCCTTAAATTCAGAGGAGTATTTGCCCTCCTGACTCCTTGATGCCTCCAGATGAAGGTTTGTTCCCAGAGTCTGTGGATATCACCTGGCAGGGATAACCATTCCCTTACTTGAACAGAAGCCCAAGCTCTCTCTTTTAGGCTTTCTCCACACCTTCTTCGGTTCATAAAGTCATAGAATACCCTGAATAAGGGAGGGACCCAGAAGGATCACTGAGCCCAACTCCTGGCCCTGCACAGAACAGCCCCGTGTGCCTGTGAGTGTTGTCCAGGCCCCTTCTCCAAGTACATTTCTCCATCTGAAGACAGAGAAAGCTTAAATTATCACTGAGAGCTTCCAAGGAAAAGGTGACAGCAGAGAAGTGCCCCCTTGCCCAACTCAAATCACACACAACAACTGCAAACAGCCTCTCAGACACAGCTGCCAGAGAGTCGTAGAGTCCTACAATGGTTTGGGTTCACAGGACCTCAGAGCTCATCTTGTTCCAACTCCATGCCTGGGCAGGGACACCATCCACTAGACAGGATTGCTCCAAGCCCCATCCAGCCTGGTCTGGAACACCTCCAAAAATGGGGAATCCACAGCCTCACAGAGAACCTGCAGGGGAGAAGAATTACCCACTGTGCTCCAGAGCTGAGTTCCAATGCTCTGCCCTCAGTCTTTCAAAGAGGCACCAACAGCACCGAGGCTGCTCTTTTGGATCTCTTTTGCATCCAAAGGTGGAACAGACTGCCCAGGGCAGTGGTGGAGTGTTCAAGGAACACTAGAAGTGTTCCAGGAACCTGTGGATGTGGCACTTGGGGAGGTGGTTAGTGGTGACCATGGTGGTGCTGGGTTGAAAGTCAGACCTGATGATCTTAAAGAATCTTTTCCCACCTTAACGATTCTATGATTTACTGTTTATTCTCTGAGTGAAAGTGAATATCTAGGATGAGAGTCCTAAAATATAAGCAGGAGTTCACAGTTCTGCAATTCTGAGCCTCTGCAAAGACTCTCGGGGATTAAATCCCAAAGGAGACTTTGCCATCACAAAGTCCAACACAGCAGCAGCAGAGCCGTTCTTGACGACACAGAGTCCTGTGCAACAAGCGAGCAGGGAGCCAGGAATTGCCTCTGGAGTGCCAAGGAGCTTCCTGTGCACGTGGCTGGAGCAGACTGGCTGCATCCAGGTGGGGCAGGAAGGATGCAGCCATCCTGGCTCCTCCACAGTGCCCAGGGCAAAGCCCAGAGAGCTGAACTGCCAGGGTTCCTGATTCGTTCCTAAAGCAGTATTGGCCTCTTCAAATGCTCTGCACAGCTTGTGTTTATCTACTGTTGAAAATTCTGGTTTGGGTAAATGTGGGGTAGTGGGAAAAATGTACAATGTGTATTTAACAACTTTTCCTTCACATTTCTTATCCACTTGAGGAAGGAAGACTGGAACCACTCGACGCCTTCACCTTCACCTCTTGGAATCATTTCTATGTTAATGTGCTATTATGTGATAGAGTTTGAGCAAGGGTCAAGCAGCTCTCAGAAGGAGGAACCCTGTGCAGCATTGTGAAAGTTAATGGAAGCATATTTAAAGCATATTGAAAAGAACAAAGGTGGATTAAGAACACCTTTAAGTATTCCCCAAATTCATCTTTATGTTGATTCAGGCCTTACAGGAAATATGATGAAATACTTCAGACGGACCTGAGGGTTTTTTAAGTATTATACAGAAAAGACTGAAGTCATTAACATTGCAGTTTCAAATCTTTTGTAGATAACTGCCTTATCCCTTTTCCATCTCCATTGCTCTCTACCACATTTCTAATTTTTACACTGAGATGTTCCAGAGGTGGACGAAACACCTCCGGAGAAAAGCACAGCAGGAAGCAGCAGCAGTGTTCAACTGAATCAAACAACAATCAGGCTGTCCCCAGGTCTCCAGGTCTCTCCAGAACTAGCAAAGGAATAAGAGGAAGGTCACTTCTCCTCATGCTTTGGTCATTTCTAACTGAACCTCAATACCTGCAACCACTGCATGGGTTGTGCCAACAGAGTAGCTGTTCAGAAACACTCCTGTTGGCTTCTCTCAGGTGAGACAACAAAAAGAAGGCAGCAGCCTGTGCCTGTGCTGGTTTCCATCACCCACGAGCCCTTCTCTTTGCTCTCCCCCATGTCACCACACGTAAGAAACCACCTCTACAAAGGTACTTGCAGAACCACTACAGTGCTCTGGAAAGATCTCCTGCTGGAATTGCCAAATCCTGGTACACAAGTGGAGAACTGTTCTGTAATCTGGGGGTTTTTTAACTCATATTTATATTTTATCAGGAAAATATATTTCAAAACATGGTCCACATCTCAAAATGCTGTTTCTGTCTCCCTGCTAAATGTTAATTATGTCCACGTAATTTGTCTTGATCAGTGCAGCTCCCTTGCTTTAAGCTTAATCACTTCTTATCCCTATTCTCTGCTTTCTTTCCAACTCTCCTGGTACTTTCCCTTCTTGTTAACTCCTCCTTTTCCATTCTCTGTGTATCTGCCACAAACCTTCAGCTAGTTCCAAATCTCAGTGTTGCACCTCTGTTCACCCTTCCCAGCTTCCCAGCTCCTGCTGTTATTCCCTCTGTGCATTCCTACCCTCACTCTTTTCCTCCTCCTGACTCTGGAGCACCTCTTCTTCCTTGGAACCTCCTCCTTTTCTTCTCTGCTGGTTCCTCCTCATGTACTTGGATGATCCACCTCTTCTCCTCCCACCCTCCTCTCTCTGTCACCCTCCTGGCTGTCCCTTCCTCATTTCTTGTGCTTTCTTTCCCTCACTGACTCTTTTGAGGGGCTCGGGAGGACTTTTCCAGCTGCTGAGGGCACAGAGGTCACACTCTGAATTCCGTGGAATCCACTCCTACCCCGCTGCCATTCCTCTCCCTCTCTCCCCACTGGTATTCCCAATATGATATGCAACAAGCAGTTTTCCCAAAACTTTCAGAATTTCCAGACTTGGCTCTCAGCTGTCTCGTAGCTTTCCAACATCCATGTTTTTCCACAGACAAGTGCCCACTATCCTTCAGAGTATGCTGTCCACATCTGTTTCACTGCTGGTGCACTTCCACCTCTTGTGATTCATATTCCCTGGGCAGAAGGATTTAAGGAGGATTTATGGGAAGGCCAATGCCAAGTGTGCCAGCATCTGGAAGCAGCCCTGTGTGTGACTGAGGGAGAGCAAAGATCCCACATCCCTTTTCCCAGCACAGATTCCAGGTGTTTTGACACAGAGAGCTCCTCCTGAAGAGCTGTGACTGCTGGGTAGGAGGCCAAGATTGACTCCTGAAGTCAACATTGCACTTCATTCCCCTCTTCTGACCCAGACTGGATCAGAGGGGATCCCAGCTGATCTGGGATGTCTTCTATTCCCCTTTTCTCTCCAAATAAAAACAATTACTGGGGAGAGTAAGGGGGGACCCACGAGCAGACCATGCCCTGAGCACAAGGTGAACCAAGGCTGAAAACAGAGCTCTTGTAGAAGCCAAGCACTGCATTACCTAAGGGAATATAGGGATCCCTAAGGGATACGAGGTGGGAAGGCTTACAGTGCTCAGCCACTTGCCCCAGCTAAATCTGATAGTAATTTGGGAGTGGAGTCAGCCCAGACCACAATAATGATCACTGCAATGCCCTCAATATGCACTTCAAAACAGAGGAATTCATCTAAATAAGGCACTTGTTAGACTTGGTTGTACCTATAATGGCCATGACATGAGCAGGTCAACATCAAACTCAGAACAGCAAAACCAGCTCAGCTACACAAGAATACAGATGATCAACCCCCTCCTCTGCTGCTCTGTCATCTGCTCCGTGTCTGAGAGCAGATTGAGAGGAATGACAAATCATAACCAATAAACTCCAAATGTGAATCACTGCAACTATTTTGCATTCTCACTGATAATTGTAACTGGGCTCAAATATCAGGTTGGTACCAATCTTTGTTTAATGAGACAGGAGGTCATGAATGAAGAAATATTCAGATTTTGTTCTGGATTATCACAGAATCCCAGACTGGGTCAGGCTGGAAGGGACCACAGTGGGCCACCTGGTGCCCCCTCCTGCCCCAGCAGGGCCATCCCAGAGCTCATGGCACAGCACTGTGCCCACCCAGCTCTGGGGTGTGCCCAGGGAGGAGACTCCAGCCCCTCTCTGCTCTCTGCTCAGGGCTGGGGCACTGCCCAGCCCAGAAGTTCTTC
>JAWWMO010000175.1:4433154-4443820 GCA_035047845.1 Dendrocincla fuliginosa | reverse complement strand
ATTCAGAATGGGTGAAAACCAATGTGGAGTGGAGTGATTTCTTCCCTTCAGTGTCTGCGCTGGGGAGGAGTCTTCAAACTACATTTAAAAATAAAATAGTGCTGTCATTTAACCTTTACACTCTGAAAAGTAAATTTTGACTCCTGTAAGTTCACGAGAAACTTTGGGGCAGCTCCCTGCTTTGAGTCAGGACAGGAGGAGCTCAGTGCTACCCATGACCTTCATGCGATGCAATGGATGCTCTTGCCTTACTGCTCTCGCATTGTACCTCACAGGCCAAAATGTTGCATTTCTTCCAGAACAGGCAGTTTCAGAGCCTCCCATCCCTGCAGGGCAGGGGAGGTGTTCCCTCTGGTGCGGACACAGGGCTGTTCCCAGCTCAGAGGTGGTTCTGGGGCACAGGAGGGGGCTCTTGCAGCGCATCAAAGACACGTCAAGAAGCCAAGACGGCACCAAGGACCTTGACTTTTAAAACCCCAGTGAAACTGGCTGCAAACACTCCCAAACTACAGAACTTCCACCCGAAAATGAACATCGGTTTCTTGATGTCTGTGTTCTCATAGCAGCTTTTTTTAGTGATTACTGAGAAGAAGCATTTAGGTCAAATATTTGCTGCAAGAAGGCACCCACAATATTTGATGGCCGTGAAAACCACTAACATATGTGATTGCTTGATTGCTTCCCTGATGGGATAACTTGATAATTAACCACTGCAGGGTAATTGATATGCACATAAATGGATTATATGCTTAAAGTCCAGCCTGGCTGGGGAGATGAACTGGTTGCAGGCACTGGGAGCACAGCACAGGTTGGCATTTCAGCTGCATTTTCCTCTCATATTCATTCTGCAGCCTGGAGAATTTGGAGAAGGAGCAATTCTCTTCCCAAGCAATTCCAGAACAATCCTGAAGTCTTTGGAGAGCTAGAGAGACCTCGAGAGAGGAAAAGCCACCTACAATACTTTTCTACAATCTTCATATGGGGTTACTTTTCTCGACTTCCTTCCCAATCCCCTACTTTGATATTTGTCTAATTAAACAAAGGTATCTGAGGAAATAAGGAACTCTTCTCGAAGCAATCCTTCAGTCTCAAAAGAGGGGTATTATCTTTCCATAAAAATAATTTCTTCTTGACAGGAAATCATTTTTTATAAATATATTAATACCTGCTGCTTATAGGTTACTCTGTGCATGCCAAGGAGCAGCTGTCCCTCAGTCAAACATTAATTAACCCCCAAATCTGGAGCAGGGCTGCCTGCTGAAATCTGGGGGATCTCAGTGTCCCCCAGTTTTCAGTTTCTTTTATGCTGCTGAAAGTTGCTGAGGGAAAAGGATGCTACTGTTTTCCCCCAAATAACTTCTAAATAACCCCCAGTTCCTCCTAAAAAGGAGGATTTATATAAGGACAAATAGGAAAGCCTTACTTTATCCAAGCTCTCTCAACTTTTCATTTGCAGCACAACACAGATCTATGTCCCATGGTTTTTGTGTCAGGTTATTCTCCACACTCCCCTCCTGCACACTCACCCATGTGTGCTTCTCAAGAGCACAGTTTAAATATTGAGGGCTTATTGTTATCTAAACCATCTGCAAATATATTTATAACACCAAAAACTTGTTTCTCACTTTTTACTGCAACAACTAAAGCTCTTTCAGTGATACTAACTCAGTATTTTCATTAGGAAACTTCCTTCCCTGGGATTGTTGGCAGTGCCACACCATGGTAGGTCAATTCATTGCCTCCATTGCTTCACAGAATTAGTTTGTGTGGATTGGTGTTGAGAGTATTTTTATAGCTGAAGATGGTCTACAAATAATTCAAAATGCAAAAAACTTGGAATGAGACAAGACAAACTGCAAAAATGTGTCTGGGCCACTCATTTCTCCTTACAGATAAAGTGTTCTTTTAAATCACAAAATCATAGAATGGTTTGGGTGGGATGAGAACTAAAAGCTCATCCTATTCCATCCCCTACCATGGGCAGGGACACCTCCCACCAGCCCAGGGTGCTCCAAGCCCCGTCCAGCCTGGTCTTGGACACTCCCAGGGATCCAGGGGCAGCCACAGCTTCTCTGCCCAACCTGTGCCAGGGCCTGCCCACCCTCCCAGCCACCGATTCCTGCCCAATATCCCATCCCTCCCTGCCCTCTGGCACTGGGAAGCCATTCCCCTTGTCCTGGAACTCCAGGCCCTTGGAAACACTTCCTCTCCAGATTTCTTGCAGCCCCTTCAGGCCACCAGAAGTTCACTCTGATTTGCAAAACACTTTTCCCTCTGAAATCTATGAAATCTTATAAACTTCAGAGTGTGGCAAGAAAATGAATAAATCAGAGGCATTACTTGAGGTGATGGTGAGATTTCTATTAACAACACCTTGATATTATCTGTGTTTTATCTTATAAACAACATCCACATCCATGGCTCAGAAACAAGACCACAGTTAATGCCATTTCACTGGGACAAAAACATGTAATATCCCAGGCTTTCAGTGGTGCAAAGGAAACTCACTGAATTAAGTGGGCAGGAGAAAATGATCCTTGGCAATCACCTGGGAAATTCCAGACAGCAGGAGATTAGCCTGGTATGAAGGGGTGAAGATGATGGCACTCTTTGTAAACCAAGTTCCTTCCAGGCCCTTTTATCCAAACACCACCTTAAAACAGCAAATGTTTGACCTTTTCCTAAATGTATTTATAGGCATTGATAAAAGCATATGCACCAGGAGGTTTGCATGGCATGTGGCTTCATTCATATTGGTTATAGAAGAAGACTGAGCTTTGGAATGAAGTGAGTTAGAAACAGAAAATTTCCATGACTCATTTTAGTTATTTCTGGGAGACAATGTGTGCTCCCAGGGGGTTACATCCAAATTGTAATGCACCCTTTTTTACCACTTATAAAACCAAAGAGGTGACAAGGGACAGCTGTAAACAGAAAGTAAATAGAGAAAGCAAGTGTTGGGAAATTAGGCAGCACAGGAAACCCAAGAGAACACACAACAACTTGTCTTGAACACTTATCCCATCCCAAACCAGGCTTTCTGCTGCCTATTTAAGGTGCATTTCCCCAGAGAATCATTTCCAGACGGGAACACCTAAACCAGTCATTCTAAATAAACCATGGCCTGCCTTGTTTGTGCATCATTTAGTTTCATATACTTCAGGGGAAATTGCAGAAGGGGAGCCAGCCTGCCAGGTGACAGCTTGCCAGGGAAAATAATTGGCATGGTGCTTGGAGGGGCACGGCTCTTGCGGCACCGGGCGCTCCATCATGTGCTAACAGGGCAGGCTAACAACTGAGGCAGCTGCCAGGCCTCCAGGTCACAGCATTTCCCTTCCTCCTGAAACAGAAGCTCTGGAGTCGAATGCTAAGCACTACATTTATTATGGTAAAATGTGTTTATTGTGATTTGTGGGAGGGGGGAAACAGGGCGGCTCTCGCGTCATGTCGCTCCCTCCTGGAGCTGACAAATGGGTTCAAGCCACAAGGAGAGTTGAAGGAGGGTAAAGAGATCTGTATTTGCACACTTGTGCACAGAAATGCTGCCCAGAGAAGCTGTGGCTGCCCCTGGATCCCTGGAAGTGTCCAAGGCCAGGCTGGACGGGGCTTGGAGCACCCTGGGTGGGTGGAAGGTGTTCCAGCCCAGAGAATGAGATGGCCTTTAAGGTCCCTCCCAACCCAAACCGTTCTGAGACTCTATGGCAAGAACTATGCAGGAGTTAGTATAAAGTGTGACTTAATATATAAAAAAGAAATCCCTCAGATTGTCACAATGTTTTAAAGATATCCCTGTGTGCTATGTTAACACAGGCTGCCTATCACTCCAGCTCTCAAAACACTTCCCAGGATCCCAAAGCAAACACTACAGTGTAAGTAAATAAAAAGTTCTGCTTTCTTTCCCATCCTTCCAGCAGTTCACACATAATTCTTTTTACATTTTGCACTGAGTATTTAAGACTCCAACAGCGGCAGAGTCATAAGAACAGCAATTAGCAGGCAGGTTGCCTGGTGTTAATTATTGACATCTTCTTGTGCAGTAAAAACAGCCAGTGCTGCTGGCTTTACTAAGAGCTTGCAGGCGCTCCTATTGCTAAGTATGCAAAGGCAAATAGGAGAGAGAGTTCAGAACCTGCCTTAGCTGGAAAGCAAAACAAGAGTGATTCAGCTCCCAGGCAATTGGCAGGTGAAGAGCAGCCAGCTCTGGTTCCTAGCTGAGCTCTGAACGTGCAGACAAGGAGATGGAGCCCATTTCCCAGAAGGTATTTGAGAAGAACAACAGCTGCCAAATTCCGGTGGTTTATCCATCCTTTCTCCATGTGCAGACCTCACCTTTCCTTTCAGGGCAGCTCAGTTTCCCTCGGAGCCCTTGGGCAGCAGGCACACCCAATGCTTTTGGAAATGCAGCCACAATTCTTTGTACCCAGCCTCGACGACAGCTCTGAGGAACTGCAGGATGACGGCTCTGAGCAACTGCAGCGTGGTTACAAAAAGGATTCACCTTCAAAACAGGAGCTTGGCAGCCTGCTCAAACCTCTCGGCAGGGATACAGATGCAAAATATTCACTGTCCTCGCCTGTTCTGGTCTTATTTCCTGTGGCTATCCCTTTGGTGCCTCTATTATTCATCCCACCACTCTGTGGCCAGCTTTTCCACCTGGTGTGCTTGCAAAAGAATTTATTAGTTCTCATGCCCTCCTCAAGTTGTTCTCCCAGCTCTCTCCTGGCACACCTTACTGTTTCATCTGCCAGGTATTGATCTCCTCCATTTTCTTCTCTTGGATGCAGCCCCAGCTTCCGGCAGCCCTCTTGTACTTCTAGCAACTACCAATTCCCTGCTTCCAGCCAGGGAAGGTTCCTTTTGGATTTTCTCCTCTCTCTTTTGATAGTTAGCATGTTCAGAACATCCCATAGGACACCTTCAAGTTGTGTCTGTGCCATGTGCAAGAATTTAAATTGAGGGTTGTTCCTAAGTTAAAAAAAACCAACCAAACAAACAAAAAAACCCAAACCAAGAGGGAGTTGTTTCCTTTTATTAAATGCAGAGAATCACAGAATTGTTGAGGTTGGGGACGACCTCCAGGACCATCAGTTCCAGTTGTCACCCCAGCACTGAACCTTGTCCCCAGGTGCCACATCCACACATGTTGTGGACACCTCCAGGGTGACACCCTTCCAATGCCTGAGCAGCAGGAGGGAAAGCTGCATTCACATGATATATGATGTTTTTAATGCACTTTACTGGCACTGCTGGCAAACCTCTCCAAGCTCACACTCCCCAGTCCAGCCTTTGCACTCCAGAATGTCATGGAGACCATAAAAATAAGGCATTTAGGTCAAGAGCTCAGTAAATTAAAGAGTGTAAGAAACCTTTGTGCATTTACAGGATGTTTTTCCTTAGCAACAATTCCATGTTTTTTGATGGACAGGGAAAGAGCACAAATAAGAAATAAGAAATAAATACGGCTTTAAAGCTTCTTTTCACCCTGCTGGCTTGAAGAAGGCAAAAGGCACTTCGTGGCTCTGAGTCTCACAGTTTGAACACCCAGACTTTCTGGAAGCATGTGCTGAACAGGACAACTTGCTAAGATTTGAAATGCCCAACCCCAGTTTTCCACGTCCTCTCAAGGTGTCAGTTTAGCCCAAATCTCCACATCTGTTCCATTCTTGGCCTCTCAGTGTGATGAGTCCCAGAGCTGGTGCTGGCAGAAGCCCAGTCAGGGAAAAGGTGGAAAGCATCACATCTAATTTTTCCTAATTATCTAAAATGTTGTACAAAGATAACAAGTTCTCACCATTATAAAGACCTCAATGACTAAAAGCAGCAATTTAGAAACTCCACATTCAATTATTTTCTGTTCATAAAGTAAAATTAACATTAGCAAACTATTTAGATACAGAGGGTTTACTTTTTTTTTAATTAAAATTATAAAATTAAAGTCAAATTACAACATAAAAGCAATTAAGGGAAATAGCTAAAATAATATCAGATCTTCATGGAGTGAGAATTTAAATGAGGCATTAATCAGCCAAAGACAATAGTGAAAAATAGAACCATCTTGTACCTTATTCAAAATGATCAGCACCATCCACAAGAGACAAATCTCAGCATCATTAAGTAAGTCTTTACAAATTATTTAAAATATTTGAAATGTGCAAAGGCAAAGAATTCTGCCTTTACAATATCTTCGAGCTTCATTAAGAAACTCGAAAATTTATCTTATTTAGAGAGTATTTAGTTCCAGGATATATTTTACTACTACTCAGAGAGTTTTTTTCATTGTGCTTATAAATTGAAGTCACTTCAAAACTTACTTAGTTACGTTGTAAACACAAAACTTCAGATGATTCAAAGAAAACAGGGAATACTCATGTGCTGTTGCATATTTGGGGAAAATATTTTGCTGTTCTGTCCTTTCCTGTGAGAGTTCATCAAAGCAGAAAACCCCTTTTATTTTATATATTTTTATAACCTTATCCTGTTTGCAATTTGCTAGGGCTAATTAACTGCAGAGCTGCCTAAGCGGTGGGGTATTTTGATGCACATTTGTCCCATTCTCTGCCAGCTGATCTTGGCCAAGTATCCCAAGAGGTAACTCAGAGTGTAAGTCAGAGCTGACCACAAGTCAATCTTCCTGGTTGAACCCATCACCCACTCAGCGACCTCCCCCAGGGCAGCCACAGGTATTCCTTAAGCACAGGAGGTGCTGGGATGGCCAAAGATCAGCGCAGGATGGACATGCCAAGCACACAAGATTTCACAAGGCCAGTAAAGACGTGTCCTTAAAGAGTCAAGAGGCACAAATCTCCCACCACCCAGCACGTTAATCCCCATCTCCTGCCGCAGCCTCGTGTGAGGATCCTTCAGCGACGTGGTTTCTCCTCCCAAGCTGATTATATGCATTTCTTTCACACTCTGACTCCAGCTCATCTCCTCAGCCTCCCTGCTAATTGGTTTTCATGCCCAAAACACACTGACAGAGCCTCCTCTTCTTATCCCAGTGCTTGTCATCTCATCCCAGTGCTTGTCATCTCCACATGTCAAGCGCAGGCAACTAATTCTCGTCAATCCACTTGTCGCTTTTCAGCAGCTTCTTTCCCGTCTGAGCCCATTGCAAAGGTGCTTCAGAAAGATTCCAGACAGCTGGGGCTGAGGGTTTTCAGAGCCAGTGTTCCCCAAAGGTTGGCTCAGGGTGTCTGCAATATGACAGCACCATTCCGTGCGAGTCCAAATGTGGTCTTACAGAATGTGTGACGCTGCCAGGACGATGTTCCAGCATTTATTTCCCTGCCTCACCATACGCCACCCCAAGGCATTGTTGCTGTTATCCCTGCACGTGGAGCATAAGCTGTGCGTTTCAGTTATTATCCTACCTGGACATTAATTTTAATCTGTAGCATTTTCTTGCATATTACTGGATTTATGATGATTAAATCTTCCTACACAGACCATTAGAAAGTTGGCCCAAAATCTCAGCTCATCCATGTGATTTTAAATGTGCTGTCACTGTTATTTTCTATTTGTAGCTCTCTCAAGTAAATACCAACTGAAAATTTTGCTACTTTGATATCAAGTCCTTCAGGCAGCGGCACCCCTGGTGAGATGCTGTTCTACCACTGTTAAAGATGTCCCACTTTAATCAAAATAAGTCCTTCATCCCTTCATTACTATGCTCTTTATCTTGCCCTACTTCACAATGGTCCTGTCCTTGATACTTTCCAAATTAATTCCTAATCACTGCCACAGCTTTCCCACAGCATCCCACCTGAATAGGCATCAGGCTTTGAGTTACTGCATTGAATCATTCCCTGTTTTAATCCCAATCTTCCATGAGCAAATCCTCTCATTTTTCAAATTACAGGCATCTTGCAGATTCCACTGGCAACAACGCGTTCCTTGCCCTGCAACACAGCAGCCAAATTGAAGCCACAGCTTCCAGGGGCTTCAGAACGTGAATGTGCTGTGTTCATTTGCATCAATTGCTCTATTAAAACATCTCCTCTCAGAGGAGGGCTTTTCCCAGCCACACTGGGGCTTTGCCCAGGGAAAGGAGTAGGAACAGGAAAGCACACAGTGGTTCCTCCCAGGAATAACCTCCCGCAGCTTCTTAATTTCATTTCAACAAGATGAGGTCATATTCTCATGGTAAATGGCCCGTGATGGATTTTCCCTTTGTGGCATCAACCAGGCATTTCCTGAAGTCCAACCAGGCAAGGAGTAACTACACACATGGAAGGACCTTCCCTGCTTTATTTTGACCCTGGCATCTTATCTCCCAGGTTCACTGTGTGCTCCCCAACTCTTGTATTCAGGATTGTAGGCTTCTTTGTTCCACAGCATTCAGATTTCCTCTTTCCAGCCTCTGTTGTCATTCCTTGGGAGCCCTTCCACACCTTTGATCACCTTTGTTGCCCTTGCTCTCCACCTTCAACAGGAACTCTCTTTGAGTGACCAAAACTGCACCACGTATATGTGTGACTGACAATGCACTTTCCATTTCAAATTCTGTTTCCACTAACTCCAACTTTTAATTTTACTTTCTTGGCTGTCACAGAACACTTAGTCACAGTTTTTAGCTAAAACAAAAATACCCATCTTAATCCTCCTGTTATTTCAGGGTGGCAGCATTTCTCTGCTTTACCTGCCCTGACTATCATGGCATCCACTGTTTTCTCACAGAGATGCCCAGGACCAAAAAGTTCTCTTTTGAATCATCACCCTAAAAGATTTAGCATTGGCAACAAACTTCAGAGGAGCATAAGATCCTGCAGGAATCCACAGACACCCATCCTCTGCACTGAGAACTATTAGTCCTGCTCTCTCTTTCTGCCTTTTAACAACTGCCTTGTGTCCTTCAGACGCCAAACGCCCCATGTGTGTTTTGTGTGCTCCCCCTCCAGCCCACAGCAGCATCTCACCCCTCTGGAATTCCCAGATCCCGGTCTCCTTGCTCCCGTGGTTGCAACCATGGCTTCCCAAGGTTCTCATCTTAGCACTGCAAACAACTGCTGCTCATCTCTAGCCCTGTTCTCTTTTATGGCTAAGGCACATACTCAGCTAAAAGGCAACTCCATTCTAATCCTGCAGCTGGCCCACTCGTGTGCTGTCCTGGACCACTGCCACGCTGTATTCCCATTATCCCTTGAACATCTGCCTGTTCTTGGTCAGGTCATAGTTCTGCCACGTTGTATTTCCATTATCCCTTGACCATCTCCCTGTTCTTGGTCAAACAGTTCAATCACCTTTCAACATGCTACGCTTTCCCTTCAGAACACAAGATGTTTTCCATGTAAAACCCTGCTCCAGCTGCCTGCTTTCTCAATTTCCCTGGCTGCTGAGAAAAGCAGGGAGGACTTGACCTTCTCTGGAGCCAGGAGATGAGCAGGACTGAGCTCTCTGAATGAATATTCATAGGCTGGGTCTGCTCTGCTGACCATGGTGACCCATCACCCTGTTGCTGCCTTTCAGTCAGGTTTTGATTAACTACTTCAAAATGTATTTCTTTGTTACTCTATTCCCCGTTTTCTTAAACTTCTCCCATTTGTCAGGACATCTGTCTGCATCTCATTCATATTTTTGTCTTCCTTCAGAATTTAAGGTCAGAAATCAGAAATCAAAGCTGTGATAACTCATTTCCACACGAGTTCAGTGCTTTCAGAGTTGTCCTTCTCATCCCCGTGCCTCTATTCCCTACTTGCTCTTTTCTTTGTGCCCTTGATTCCAACCTTTGAAATGTGATTTAAAACTTCCTTGGTGCAATCCTGGTGTGTGTCCTGAGAGCACCAAGAAGACAAACAAAGCTAAAACTCGGATGATTTTGACATTTCCTCACTCCTGGTGGTGAACTCTGGTTTCTACCCACTGGCTGTGCATTGCTGTCTGCACCAACCTGAAAACAGGTTTTGCTCTGCTTTCCAGGAATGCTGGATGTGTCTCCTATTTGGAAGAGAATAAATCAAACAAGGAACTTGGTCCCACCAGAGAATCACAGTCTCAGAATGGTTTGGATTAGAAGGGACCTTGAAGCTGCATCCTCCACTGTGTGTGACCTGCTTCTGAAAGGAAACCCAAGGGGTTTTTTCACATCTCTCTTTTTTGAAAGAAACAGCAAAGTGCTGACATTGATTCTTAACCCTAAGAAAGGCAAAATAGAGCCATAATGAGCCCAAAAGTACTATAATGCTCTAAACAAGCCTGCAGCTTGGCTTTATTTTGACTCATCAACTGGCAACAACAATTAGGGCTAAAAGGAGGGAGGACTAGAGAATCGGAGGTGAAAATTGCTGCATAAAAACCAACACAATGCTAAGAAATATAAAAAGGACAATAAAGCTGCAGGAAGGCAGTGAAATCTCAGGGCTGACATTTAATGGGGGGAAAAGGCCAGAGTTTACATTTCTCTTCTACATCTGGAGACTCTGGGATTAGATTTCCTTCCAGGAACTGAAAAAATTTCCTTCCAGTATCTGGAGGAGTCTACAGGGAAGCTGGAGAGGGACTCTGCACCAGGAACTGCATCAGGAACTGCAGTAACAGCACAAGGGGCAGCGGGTTCAAAGTGAAAGAGGGGAAATTCAGGTGGGATTCCTAAAGGAAGGAATCCTTCCCTGGGAGGGTGGGCAGGCCCTGGCCCAGGTTGGGCAGAGAAGCTGTGGCTGCCCCTGGATCC
>JAWWMO010000175.1:4305636-4330334 GCA_035047845.1 Dendrocincla fuliginosa | reverse complement strand
CCACAGCTTCTCTGCCCAACCTGGGCCAGGGCCTGCCCACCCTCCCAGGGAAGGATTCCTTCCCAATATCCCATCCATCCCTGCCCTCTGGCAGTGGAGACCCTTGTGCTGTCCCTCCAGGCCCCTGTCCAAAGTCCCTCTCCGGATTTCCTGCTCAAGAGAAGAATGTGATGGCCATACATTTGGCAAATCGTGGAGATGCTGCTTGTGCTGGGAGGAGGAACGGGGTCCCAAGACACCAAGCACTGCTGTCTTCTGCTCAGCAGTAAAACACACAACTGCTCTTCTTTTCTTTCCCGAAATGGCCCCTGTTCTGTGATGACCTTTATTTTAATTATTCTTAAAACAAGCAAAAAATGTTACAATGGATGGAAGAGCAGAACTGAATAGGTGGAGGGTGCCTGTTCACTTGTTATGTTGTTAAACACATTAATGACACTGTGCCTTAATTAGCAGAGAATCAAGAAAACAAAACATAGAAAGAATTGATCATTTGTGCAATTACCAAAAACTTTAATCCACAGCCCTCCATTTCCTCCATTTCCTTTCACACCTTTGCTTCAAATTTGCCACTGTACCATTTTGTGTTGCAGTGTGAGGACTGTGAGGACGTGGCAACACCTCAGACTTACAAATGATCAGGAAGGATTCAGAATGCTGCTGTTCGAAACTTCATTTCCTGGAGGAAGCTCTGATTTATTTTGTAACTCTGACTTCCTGGAGGAAATCAGAAGTATAAAAATGTCTTGAGTCATCATTTATCCCTCCCATACTAATAAAACCTCAAAGAGTTCATCCAAAAAGCTGTGACAGAAAGACAGCACAAGTTTTAAGGCTCCATTTTCTTTCATTTCGGTTTAACTACAGCAGGTTTTTAGTCACCTTCCATGGGAGTTCCTACGTCCCTTCCCAGCACTGCAGCACGCACCTGCTTGCAATTCTGCTGCCATGAGAGCCAAAATTCCAATAACTCCACTCGTACCCCTTGGCAGAACTAACATCTGCAAGTTTATCTACTGTCTTGAACTGTGTTTCTCTAAAATGCTCCAGAACTGCCTGAGTTCAGCTGAAACTGGTGTGCCAGCCAGTGGACTGGGCTACAAAGCTGGAAAGAACCAACCATGGGGATGGCCTAAGTGACACAGCTAGAGCAGGGAACAGGGACCAGGAACATGGAAAATAAACTCTTGTGTAAATCAACACCAAGAGACAAGTACTCCAAAAGAAAGGGAAAAAAGGTGCAGCTGGTTAAACCAGGAGGCAAAGGAAAACGGGAATATGTGAACAGAATAAAAAGAGGATGGTTTGGAGACCTTTTATCTGTCTTGTACTTAAATTTAATACTCCCCAAGACAGAAAAATAATCTCTCCAGCTCAATGAAATGTGTCACATGGATGAACACGGCAGAAGTGCCACTAAGCTGCTTTGTTTTAACAAACCACATGGATTGCTCCTGCTCTTACATATGGAAACACAGATAAGCTCAGGGTGAATTACCCACTCGCAGAAACCACCATGATATTGCCATTGAACTGGAATGGACAGTCCTGGGCTGGAGACACTTGGAGATAGTCACTTATGCCCTTTGCCATTGCTAAACCCCAGAGCAAAGCAGCACACTGAACTGGGCCTTTGAAACGCTGGCTCAGGACACAAAATGCCACCAAGACAGCTCAGGAGTTAAGACCTCCCCAAGCCCCACCAGCCACACCTCGTGCTGCACTCACCTTCGCTGGGAAAATACTCATTTCCCACTGTTTGACTCTGAACGGGAGTGCTAAGCTCCCTTCTCCTCCAGCAGCACTCCCTACAGACCTGCCCAGGAGCTCAGCACAGCCCTGTGGCTGCTGATGGCTCTGCTCAGAGACCCTTGGCTTTCAGGATGCTCCTGAATCGCAGGGGGATGCAGGCTGCAATCTCAGATCCTGGAGCAGGACTACCTTGGGCCACCCAGGGTGCCCAGATGAGCTGCAAATGCCCAGCTGGTGAGCTCCCAACCCCTCTGAGTCCCCTGGTTTCTGGGCCTTACTGCCTCCATTGCAAGGTTTTTTCAACATCTAATCACAATTCCCCTTAATGCAATTTGCAAGTTCCACAGGTCCCTTAATCAAGAGTAGGGATTTAGACTCTTAATTTCATCCAGCAAATAAAAACAATAGGTTTTTCATCTCTGTTACCCAGAGAAACTTGCTAAGGATCCTGTGGAGCCAACAAACCATTAAACCACAGTTGACAGAATAATGTTTTCATGTGTACCTCTGGCACAGGGAGTTTTGAGAAAGCAAGAATCCCTCTTTGCAGGTGACTCCTCAAAGGATCTATCATAACTGCTGGCAGAAGGGGCTATAGGATAACCAAACAACACTTAGTTGATAACAAACCACCAGATTATCCATCAATATTTCTCAAAGACTTCACTGGGTGAAACAGTGAATTACCACTTGCAATCCCTTAATTAAAAATGTTTCTATGTCAGCAAACGAAAAGGTGGCAAATCCAATACTAATTCACTTTTCAAAGCTTTGGAGAGACCAAGAGATCCCTGTGCTTTCAGTCTGCCCCAGGGAAGTTGGTGGGACTCATCGGGACCAGCAGGATGGTGCACCCAGGGACAGAGATCCAGGGAAGGACAGTGGATGTTTCTGTGGAAAATGAAGCAGCTCCCAGGACAGGAGGGCACACGGCCCAGCACTTGCCAAACTGGGAAAGGAGTAACTGAGAGCAAAGATAAGAAATGTCAATAAACAAGGAAGACACCACAAAAAAAGATGAAGGCCCGTGGTTCCTTGTCCCCTCCAGCTGACACCCATGTGTTCAGAACATACTGTACCATTCCAGGCTTTTCTGTTATAAAAAAAACAAAGACTTACTCAAATAAGGTAAGATTTTTTTTGTTTGTTTGAATAAAAGGTTAAATTAGAGATTTCTGAGAGTTTTCTGACCTTGAAATTTATCAAGAAGCAATAAGACAAATCAAACCATATGAAAAAGCTTTTAAATGGTATTAAAAAGGCCAATATTCAGATTAACAAATAATGCCTACCTAAGGATAAACCTATTTGTTATTTCAAAATTCAGGCTGGATATTACAAAACATCCTGTGTTTGCATTAAATTTTCTATTCAATCATTTGAAAACACCTAAAACAAAAATGCTCTTGAAATACATCAGGATTACACTTACAGAAATCCAGTGAGTTAGCAACAATAATAAAAAAAAAAAAAACAACAACCAAAAAACCCAGGAAAAGAGAATTAAGAGTTCTAATTTACTCTTGAGCTGGTTCTTTGAATGTGTCTTTTGCAAATTTTAATACATATTTGTTGCCCATATCTCAAAAAAGGCATCTGAACACAATGAGGGGGCAAGATACTGCACATAATTGTGACCAAGGCCAATGGAATAAAAAGACCTTTTCACACAAACAAGAGATCTTGAGAACAGAGTGTTGCCAGGGGAAAACAAAAGACAGAAGAGTTGTAGAAGTAAAAGAACAAACATCTGCCTCCTCCTTGTACCTTTGAAAAAGGAGAGTTAACAGTTCATAAGGATAACAATAAAAACCTGGCCAAGAGCCCAGGATTTTACTGCTGCTAAAGGTTCTGAGAGTTACCTGAAGCTACAGGAAAGCAGAGCAGGAATTAGAGATAAGGAGAAGTGGGAGCAGACGGAAATCAGCTGAGAAATGCCTGCAGCACATGATGCACATCGTGCTTGTTGTGTAGGAACACAGCAGCCCCAGGCCACATGAGGAGCTGCTCTCCCAGCTCTTCCCAGGGGGTGACAGAAGACACAACCCAGGAATTGGCTGCTGACAGCACAGCAGCTCTGGTCGCCAACCCATGTCTGTCTGGGGATTATATTTTCAAGATTTATCTTGGTTTACACATTTATGGAACACCAGAAGATCCCACCAAAACACCATAATTTCAAATTAGTGGTATCATAATGCCCTGGTACTAACAGAAAAGAGGATTCTATATAGACAGAAAGGTCAATGTTTATAGAAACGATGCATGAAGTGCCAGGTGGGGGTCAGGCTCTTCTGCTGGGGAACAGCAATAGGACAGGAGGAAATGGCCTCAAGTTGCACCAGGGGAGATTTAGGTTGGGTATTATGAAAAAATTCTTCCTGGAAAGGGTCAAGCACTGCCACAAGCTGCCCAGGGCAGTGGTGGAGTGACCGTCCCTGGAGGGATTTAAAGGACATGTGGATGTGACATGTGGGGATGTGGGTTAGTGGTGGGCTTTACAGTGCCAGGGCAACAATCAAGCTTGGATGATCCTAAAGGTCTTGATTCTGATATAAACAAAGGGAAAGTAGGGCATAATTGTTTAATTACACACAAAGCAATCGAAACTGCTATGCAGAATCACAGGAAATTACTAAGACTTCCTCAAAAATGAGAAGTTTAAGAGCTGCCTGTTGTAGGAGAATCGAGAAATTCTTTGGGTAAATTATCATAAAAAGCATAAAAGAAGGAAGAAATGTGGTGTAAGGCATCAACAAAACTTGGGAAGAGTACCAGATCCATTAGATGTTGTATAACTAAGCTCAGGTTATCCAGCCTTAGAGTAACTTATCCCTTCTTTTTTGGAGTGGATAGAGCTGAAATTCCATGGCAGAGCACACACACGGTACAGCATCGAGTCAGCACCTGAGGAAACCATCACACCTTTACAAAGAGGCACAGGATGTATCAATTCCAGCACTGTGAGGGGAAAAAAATCCCTGCAAAAGCGTCCCAAGCACCAGGACCCAAGACTGTCACCAGGACAGCTTTCAGCTCTTGTAGCCAGGCCAGCAGTGATAGACCAGGATTTGCATAAAGGTCTGAACATCAGGGCAGCCCTGGGGCTGGGGAGCTGCTCACCCACCCCTTACATGGTGACCACAGTCATGATTCATGATCCTTTTTTCCCCCCATTTGTTTTAATTACAGTTCAACCACTGCTATAAACCAATTCATTAAGAGTCTTCCTCAAGGAATACCCTGAACATGAGGTCCCCTGAAGGCGGGGCCATGCTCTCAGGACAAACACATCAGAACAAAACCCAATCCATCTGAGAACACCTGTATGTTGGAGCCACTTACTCTGAACTTGTGCAACTTTGGTAATTTCTGTAGGAGCCAGATGGATGAAGTGTCTTCTCCATTTGCAAGCACCCATGGGTGCTGATCCCTCCTGACAGTGGAAGAGAAAGGCACTGCAACTGTGTGGGTCCAACCACGGCTGGGAGACGGGTCCTGCTGGCTGGGAAATGACAGTGTGGTGGGACTCATCCCTCATCCACACCCTCTGCTGCTGGAGACTCGGCAGGCTGAGCTGGCTCACCTCAAGCCCTGGGGACCAGAGGGTTTCTGGATCAAATTTAGGGAATGATGCAGTCTGGCCTAAGTGTATAAAAGGAGAAGAAAGCCACAGACTTGGCCCCGAATATAAATACAGTGCAGGCAGAAAGGCAGTCAAAAGAGTCCATAAATAAGACAAGACATTCTAGATAGAGGTTGTTGTTTTTTGGGGGTTTTTTTTTTTTGGGGGGGAGAGTGAGCAGAGGGTATTGAATTAATTTCCAAATTAGCTTTCCATAAGTGACAAAATAATTTAAAGTGTGGGCTGTATCTCATCATGCTGCTTTGGTTTGTTCCACGGCCAGCACTGCCTGGAACTGGCTAAGTAGGAAAACACATTAGGATGAGCAATCTATTTTGTCTATCTAATCAAGACTTCCTAAGACAAGGCAAACAAATCTAGCAGCATATTTAACTCTCTTTTAAACAAAAGTGCTTTCAGAGATCACTTGTTCTGCTTTCTCAGTTTTTGCAGTGATTAAGGGTCTACTCGTGTGGCTGCTCTTTGTTTGCCTATCATTGTCAGTCCCGTGAATAAACAGTGGGCTCACAAGCCTGACCTCCTGAAACAGCTGCTTTGGACTTTAATAACCGTGCAGCTCTTGCAGTGCAGTCTCAATGCAGGTCTCCAACCCACCTTTATGCCCTGTGAGTGTCAGACATGTCTAAACCTTTATTGCCTCACAATGGGGAATTATTGCAGAGGACTCTGGAAGTTCACCTCTCAGGATTAACACTCAGCTGTAATTTGTCAAGTGGTTTGTATGACCAAATTTTTATTGACTTTGTAGAAGCAAGAACTTGATTAGGAAGAGAGAGTCCTTTAGGCTGAGACAGGAGGTGTTAAATATTGCCCTACCCATTCCAATTGAAACTTGGGTACAACACACTTCACTGATTTTGTGGAAAGGCAGGTGGCTACAGCCTGTCACATCGGCTCCAGGGAGCAGTGAACACATTGAGGTTAAAACAGCTTCTATTTGACCTATAAATTGCTACCACTGAAATAATAAAGCAACAAAATACTTAAAAGATATTTATAGCTCTCATGTCTATTCTGTCGCTGAGCAGCTGTGCACATTTTTGGGGTTAGCGATGAAAAAGCAGTATTGGAAAAACTGCTAAAAATAGGAAGCCAGGTAATAAATCACTCACTGCTATGCAATTATGAAAAATTAAAAAAGAGGAGGTGCTGTTCTAGCTGGGGGCTTATTGGTTTTACCAATTAGAGTTCTCAAAGTTCCCAACAGATCAGCTTTTTCACAGCAGCTTCTAAGTTTCTTTTAAATGAGTGATGTAAGGTAGCGATAACACTACTGGGGAACAGCAAAGGGGAGGTTTCTGTTTGAAAGAGCTACAGACTCAACCCAGCTCTTTGAGTACCTCACTTGCTTTTGGCAAACACCCTGACCCAAGATTCCGACAAATAGTGTAAAAGCATGTTTTTCAACACAGGCAGTTCACTGATGGGACTTATGCAACACTATTCTTCCCTGCCACCACTGTACTAGCAAGGCACCAGGAAACAGATTTAATGAATCTTTAAATGACCAGAATTCATATTAACAGTGTGGTCACTGCTGCAAAAATAACCTTCAGAGAGTCCTGCCAAAGTTCTGGAAAGTTTTACATGCAGCAGGCAGTTGTGTGTTCAGAGAGAAAGTATTTAACTTTTTAGAGATCATTAATCACATTAATCACAGTAATCATTCTGTGGAATCACAGAATCCTGTGGGTTGGGAAACACCAGCACTGCCATGTTCACCACTAACCCAGGGCCCCAGGAGCCACATCTCCATGGCTTTGGAAAGCCTCCAGGGATGGGGACTCAGTGCAGAAGGTCACACTGGGAATTTCTGCAGAAAGGCAAATTGGAACCAACTCATTCACTTCAGGGACAGGGGGAGCTGACGGACTGTGGGGCACAGACAGCACCACCACCACTGAGAGATTCACATTCTGTCTTAGAAGAACCACCCAAGTGAAGATTTCTTTTCCTCTTTGAATGTCAACTGTTCCTACACAATGACAAGACAAAATGCAGCAACACGGAGTTTGTCTGTTTGGGTTGGGATCAACGCACAGGAATTTTGTTGATGGCAAATCCAAAGTTGAGCTGAGAAGACACAGACTGATCCCCCAGGGGTGAGCAGTCCAGACTGTGTCCGTGGATAAAAACCAAGAGGGGAGGAAAGCAAAAGGGCAAATCAGAAGATATTTGGTTGAGGCTGATTGATGAGTACATAATTTTTTTGGCTGTATCCAAGAGGGGTTGGAAATCACTCACACACAGAACTAACTCGTAGGAGAAAAAAAAAAAAAAAACAAGGAAAAAGCAAACTGGAGAGTATTTGTCCATGCTAATGGTCTTAACTTTAAAAACTACTGCATTCCACATTTTTTACACTTCGCTTTTCTAGATCCCACTGAGTTTCACAGAACATAAACAGAACAAGATATATCTGCATTCAAGTTAGATGTTGCCAATAATTTTCAGTTATATTCTTATGAGGTGAACAGAAGGTTTAGAATGTGCAATCTGTCTGAGCTGCTGGGATGTGTTAAAGGGACTAACCTATAAACTTCTTAAAATTTTTGGAAGAGCAGTGAAGTGAAACTGCATATTAAGCTGAAAAAAATCATACTGATCTGTATTTTAGAAAATATATGCTGCAGTCAGCACATCCACTGACTTCCTATTATTTACACACAATTGGCTGTAAATCTTTATAATATGTGACCCAGTAATCTCATCTGCAGCACCACCAATAATCCAGAGGCATCAACAAATCCTGGGCATAAATTGTACCACACAATGAAGTAACACAGTTTGTGAGAATCTGAGAGTTTAAACTGGCATTCCACGTGAAATTATGATTTATTTAGTTTGGAAAACACCTCAAGATCATCAAGATCAAATGTTAACCCAGCACTGCCAAGGGCATGACTAAACCATGTCCCCAAGTGCCACATGGGTTTCCCTGAGAAAGAGAAACCTGAAACCTTCACACAAAACAGGATGGTAAGAAATGATAAGGCTGTGACATGGCCCTCAAAATCCAAAAATTCTGAGTAAAGTTCATAAAACAGCTCGTAAGTCATCAAAGCTCTGAGGGAATGATGTGAATTTACATGCAGTGAAAATGTTTCCCCTTGAGCCTGAAACTCAGTGTGCAAAAGAAGAGAACAGAGATCCAGCTGGAGAATTTTCATGCTGCACCCATTTTAATGCTGCCTCTCCTATTCTGCCCATAGGCAAAAATCTTAATATTAATACAACTCCTGTTCCTTCCACAATGTGCTAGAACCCTTTTGCCATGTCAGCAAGCAGAGCCAGCCCCTCTCTGCAGAGGGAGATTGCAATCCAGACAGCTCACATGCATGGAACAGTTTTGCTCAGCAGTCCCAGAGCCCCTCGCAGCACGGTGGCTGCTGCTGGAGGCTCAGACTGGCACGCTGCTTTCCCCCAGAGGAGCTCTGCTCTGCTGTCACACCCCTTGAGATTGATCTCCTTTTGGTGTGTCTACCACTTGTGTCTAAAGGTTCACCAAACCGAGCACTGACTTTGGCGAGGTCTTCCTGCAGAAACACCCACCTTTCCTTGCCGCGGGTTCCTGTGTGTTCACACCCTCCCAGCTGAGTGCATCAGTGCTGCCCCGTGCAGGCTGCACAGCCACTGGGATCTCTGAACAGGGACAGGTGTCCCTAACACCTCAGCTAGAGCGTGGAAGTGGCAAGAGAATCTGTCCAGCACTTCCACAGATCCTCTGTACAATGGCCAAGTTCAGCAGCATCAAAAGCACACCACGCTGTGTATCCAGCAGCAGTGCCCCCCTCATCACACTCTGGGGCACAAAGAGTGTTTGCTTTGCAGGCATCTGACAACTCAAAACACTTCCAGGTGTTCCACTGATTTTCAAGGAGTGCTTGACAGACACCTCTGACTCCGGTGGTGCCTCCTGAGGCAGCCAAGTGGCCTCTCAGGAGAGGAGAAGTTTGGCTGGAACGGGCACCTGTGCAGACCTGTGCATGCAGCATTCCAGGGATGGGGTATTGGAATCCCAGAGGACTTTGAGTTAGAAAGGACCTTAGAGACCATATGGTCCAATCCCCCAGCCATGAGCAGGGCCATTTCAACTAGACCAGGCCTTGCTCTCAGAGAGCTCTGGGATGAAAAAGCTTAAATCCATTCTCTGGAAATAAGGCACCAGTTTTCAAGCAAAACCACAGCAATGTTTGTGCTGCCATATGAAAAACAGTTGGAACCTTTTTTGCCTTCTAAGTGGGATTATCCGTTTCTTCAAACTTGCAAAGGAAATGGTGGCATGGAGAGATGGGAAGGAAGAGATGTGGGAGTGGGAGAACAGGATGGCAGCATTTATTGCACAGAGCCTGACAGGTAGAGGGAAAACTTTTATGCCTTCCTAAAGGAAAATAATGAACAGATGATCGAGATTTGCCATCAGCCCCTACACTTAGTACAGTCCTTCCCTTCTGGAACTACGGAAATGAATTCCAGTCTCTCTGTTAAAAGTCACCCGTGCTGTACAAAGCTGCTGCCCTGCCCTGGGGTGTTTGATGCTTTGACACTGCTGCTCACAATCAGCCGCGGGGTCACAAACCTGCTGATACTTTTAACTACCTTTTCCTTGTACTTTGCCCTGTGGAGCTGCCCTCAAACCCAGAGATTGATCTGTGCAGCCAAGCTCTTCCCCAGGGGATCCAATTTCCAGTTAAATAAAAGAGAGAAAAGCTTTGTCTCAGATCAGTAAAGGCAGGGTGAAAAAAGGATGAAAATATGATGTCATCTGTTCTACAGTTTGGCTGGGATTTATACTGGGATTTTGGAAGCTTCCATAGGGAAATACATTACAAAGGGGTCTCCCTGGAGTTCCCACATGTGGATTCCTTGCCTTGGGTCGTCAGTGGTTGCTGCTGTCCAGGCCTGAGTGAAAACCCTCTGGTCTTCAAGTCTGACAAAAGGGAGGTGCCCTTGTGTTTTGGCACTACAGTTGTGGCCGCTACCCCCATGCTGGACAGGGAGGAATCCACACCAGCCCTGCTTTCCTGCTCCCTGTCTCTCCCAGAGTCAGAGGACATTCCCCAGCAGGCAAGGCATTCCTACAAGCACTTTGGATGCTACACTGCTGCCCAGGAAAGGAAGATTTCCCAAGGTATAAAAACGCATAAGCCAAACCCAACAGTGTTTGATTCCCTTCCAGCGATATTCTGTTTATCCTTTCTTCCCTTCTTTTTGGGGCAGAGGGGACAAGGAATATTCCCTTGGTCCAGCATCAACATTTATCATTTAAATTAACACTCCTAACTTTTAATACATTTTTCTTCTATAATCATATGCAATTTCCCCTTAGACAACCAATGGTGATGGCATCCATTAGTGTTACCAACTCCATGCAAACACCTTTGAATTATAAGGGGCAGTGTGGCAAACTTTTATTGCTGCAGGAAAATGCCTTTGACCATTTTGCTTTATTTTTTCTCCCTTCAATTACCTTTTCAAATCTTTCTCACACATTTTGTCACCTTCTCAAACCACTGCAGCAAAAGCAAGGTACAATTAATAATGGCATTTCTTTGTTCATTTGTATTTCATTAACTGATGCATTTTACATTTCTGCATGAAGCTTTTCCAGTTGTTTCAGTTTTTAGGCCCGTTGGGGTCTGAAGAAGCACAGTGAGTTGTGCATAAACAAGGTATACTTTATCTTTTTACCTAGTTGCAGTCAGTGTTATTTTCATCATATTATGCTGATTTTATATTCCCCTTCCCTCTCCAATCCACACTACTGTGAACACCAGGTGTTCAAATCTCATGTGACAGAACACAAAAAGATTATGTATTTTTAAGGGGAAATCCTCAGGTGCTTCAAAATAGACTGGGATTTTTGATTTTGATATACTGCCCCTTAACACAGACCTTAAAGACCAGCAGATAACTGAGCACTCATCAGAAAGTATTTTGGACACAGTTACAGCTCAGATATTTCCTATAACACACTAACCATCCTGCAAGGGCACTGCTAATCACAAATAATTTAGCCACTGAACCCCTTGTAGGAGTGATGTCAAAAGGTATTTGAAGGCTTTTGGTATAATCATCCATATCCCCCCATTCACTCTTTTATAGATTTTCTCCTGAGCCAAGCATTTCCCATGCTTGCTTTCTGCCTCTGTGCAAGCATTTAAAAATAATTTAAAACTCTCCAAATCCTCCTAGTTAACACCAGAAACCTCATCTATTGGAAACGTTTTTGTGGACTCAGGGACTCAGAGCTGGAAGGATGGCTTTGAATTAAAGATTTTTAAATGCTTCAGAGGAGATTAATGTGCAAAACAGCAGCTTCCCAAGTGGATTATGAGAAGCACTTGTGATGTCCTGGCACAATCAGCCAATCTCTGCCGTGCCACTGCACTCTGTGCCACAGATTCCAGGTATTGCCTGTAGAGCCTTTTAAAATGTATATAAGTACATAAACCTCAACACACAGTGAGTGCTGCAGGATTGTACTTATCACTTGTGTGTGTGTGATTTAATAAAATACAGGCCGTGATAACAGGAATACTAGAATTCCTGGCGTTCTCTCCAGAACTTTTTTCCATCAGTAAATTAACAGTTCATGGACAGAAGTTCACTCTGCAAGAAGAAAAACTTCACACAAGTGCCTATCTGAGGACATGGCAGAATCAGATATAGAGAGTAAACAGGATGAAGAAGTAGAAACCCAGACGTAAAAAAATATTGTTATTAGATTTAAAATTTGACAGATCATAAGCATGAGTGCATACATATTTAAAATTAAGACATAAATAACACAAATTGTTTACAGGACACAGGCACACACTACTCAGGTTCCTTCTCAATGCTGTTACACCAACTAACATTCAAATAAAGAGTCAGCTCACCAAAATCAGGAGCCCCTGAAAACACTGGCATTCTTATACATTTTTAACTTAAACTATTTTGACTGATTTTCAAGCTTTATCATAAAGGACTAGTTATATGCTGCTTTCATTTCTTTGAATCCTCAGGGATTTCTATGCTCATTTTACTTCCTTCAAAACAGAGCTATTTAAAAAGGAAAATACCTTAAGACAGCTAAAATTCTGTGAGCTGATAATGCTGAGTCACAGTAGTGTTTACACCCACTTATAATTTGTTAAATGCCATGAGATGAGAAAAGGAAACGCAGCACAGATTTTATAAAAATGCATTTTCCAGAAATAAACCACATTAGGAAAAAAAACCCAAACCCCAAAAAAAACCAGAAACCAACCAACCAAAAAACCCCACACCATGGGGAAAGAAAGAGGGGGCAAGAGAGAATGCAGGCACAAGCAGCAAATGGAATTAGAACCATGGAATCATCCAGGTTGGAAAAGACCTCCAAGATCATCAAATCCAAGCTGTAACCAAACACCACCTTGTCCCCCAGCCCAGAGTGCCACATCCAGTCATGCCTTGGACTCCTCCAGGGGTGGGGATTCCACCTGTCTAATTAGTAGATTACATGATAATCTTCCATTACTAAGATAAGCTCTCACCTTTCAATGTCCACACCGAGAACAGAATGTACTTGGTGACAGCAATTCCAGTCTTTACCGAACAGAGAGTTCCTGCCTACAGAAGGCAACTCATTTTCTCATTAAAAATCCACTCTCATTACCTAGTCCTTGATTTGCCAACACTTGCTAATCAAGATAATTTGGGAGGATTTATACAAAATGAACACATAACATTCCTTCAGCATTTCTCCTCTCCCAGACGACAGCTTGCAATGCTCCTTCAGGAAAACCGTGCAGGAGGAGGAAGGAATTCCGTGCCTCTAATGCCATGATTCTGCCCCAAAAGGCTACACATAAGCTGTAGGGATGTGTGCCTCATGCATCTCCCTTTCACTGCTTGTAAACCCTGGGAGGAGGGTTGACACACAGACATATTTTTGCCTCTGTCTGGATGTCATTTGTGTTTTTCCAGGGGTTCTCACTAGCTCTCATTTCACCCTCTATTCAAAGACCTCATGATTAAGGAAAATTGGCAAGGGAGTCATTCCCCCCACACAAATAAAAGCTACTTGCTCTTGAACTTCCCTACCTACATGTTTCAATAGAAAACACTTTGGGGTTAAAAGATGTTCAGTTCCATTGGCTCCATCTTGAAGGAAAAAGAATAGCCAATTAGGTATTAGGTATTTCTTTCCTTTCTTTCTTTCTTTCCAGTTTTAGGTATTTAAATAGTGGAGCTGAATGTTTCCACCATGGACAGCTCCATGAATCAAGGCAATAACCTAATATTCTGTGTTATGGTTTTTAGGATGGATTTTGTCTGTTTTCAGTATTTTCATTATTTCACACTTGTTATAGTCTCTGTATTAATATTCCAACACTACATATTTGTTCTTTTTTTCCTGCCATCACATTTTTAATATAATATACATGATGTGATATAATACATGTGGCATATATAAGTATACCATTACTTTTCTCTGAATTATTTTTTCTTGATCTTGGGACTTGTCCTCCTACCCCTGACTGTAAATCCAATCACTGTCAGGTTTAACAGGATGAGAGTCAAGATTTGCTGGGTTCTGAACCACAGCACGATCTAAAACATGATTTTGGTCTGCAGCTGAAAAGGTTATTTTAATAATCTTCTTTCCAATCTCTATCACCTTCCGATGAGCCACTTGCTTATGACAAAAGATGATGTGTAGTTTGATTAAAGATGGGTATTTTTCCCACACAGCACAAGTGGATAATGTATTTGAAAGTCGTTTAGGATTTCATTATCCATACTAGTGAATGTGCCCACATACAGACTGCTGCAGGTACCACAGGCAATGAAAATAAATGCTTAAATATATAACATTTAAGTTCAAAAAGAAGCAGCAACTTCAAATGACAGGAAGTCCTGACTGCAGCAAGGTCTTTCTTCTATTACAGTGTTAAAAAGAAGAATGAGAGGGACACATTTAGGCTGGGTTTTTCCTTAGCTTGGTCTCTGGGGTACAAGGGAAGGAAATAAATGTGAGCTGAAAACATGACAAGTGTAAAACCACATAAAGTGCCACCACAATCATGCAACCCCAGAATCTTTAAGGTTGGAAAAGACCTCCAGGATCATCAAACCTTTGACCAAATCCCACAATGCCCACGAAAGCACATCATGAAGTGCCACATCTTGGTTTTGGACACTTCTAGGGGTGGTGACTCCACCACTTCCCCGGACAGCCTATTCCAGTGCTTAACATGTGAAGCATTGGAACACTGGTTAAACTCATGGGAGGCTTAAACTTAAACATGAAGAAAATTTGGCAAATGGGAAAAAACCTCCAAAATTGGGGACTTAATGAAAAAATAATGTATGACTGCTACAACTGCTCAAGCAACATATTACCACTGACTGGATTGGCAATCAGCCCTCTTAAAACACTCTGATTTTGCATAGATAACATTAATTCATAAATAAGTGGGTTTAGCAATACATCTAATATCCCTCTTGCTCAGCGCACAGCAATTAGAGCCCTTGTGAAATCACGCTGCTGAAAACATCGCTTGGCTCGGCACAATTAATCGATTGCCTCAGAAACTGAAGAAAATGCTTGATCACAAAATATTTCCAGTGGCCTGATCACTGGGATCATGCGGGAGTTGCACACATTCAGGACCTGTTAAAGGTTTAACCTGCTATTTATAACTTTTAGGGTGTGGAAATGTGTCTACGTCGCTGAAATGTGGAGGGAGGGTTGGCTCCCCTGGGGTGGGCTTTGTGCCCCACCAGTGTCACACATCACATCACCTGCGGGGGCAAGACATCAAACCAAAAGCACACAGTCTATGTCAGGGCACACAGAGTCACAGAATCAGGCATGTTGGGCCTTCAAGGTCATCAGCTGTCACCCCAGCACCACATCCAGACCTCCTGATCACTCCCAGAGACAGTGACTCCACACCTCCCTGGGTAACTTATTCCCATGCCTGATCACTCTTTTTCAGGTATTTTTTTTCCCTGATACCTAATTTGAACCTCCCCTGGAGACCCAGAGCTACAGAGGCGTCAGGGATGAGGTGCCTCTCTCAAGTCCTTACATCCCAGATGTGAAAATCAGTAAATTCCAAGCTGAGGCCATGCAGAAAATTTCACATCCTGTCACAGGTATTGAAAAAGTTGCTTTTTTTGCTTATCCTTTATAAAAGCTGGAACTAAATTATCTTTTAAGTCCTTCTCTAAGACATGAGGATGGTGAGTGTGAGAGTGGTTACAGTCAGGACTAGTTCAGACACTATGAGAGACATATTAAAAATACCACTTTCACCCAAAAGCTCGACTACCCCACTGGTTGAGTGTCAAAGACTCTTTTCATTACATTTATCTGAAAATTTGCCTTGGCTATGACATTAATTGGCAGAATTTAGGACATTTTATTTATCAAATTCTGACTGTCAAATGCAAGTTCCATGTATTTCCTCATGGGAAAAGTGATTTATTTTCCTGTATTTCCTGTAGCCACTGGGTACCTACTGGCCATGCTGGGCTAGTCCAGCTTGGAGTGGTGTTCCCTGTGCTTGCCCAAGTAGGTGTTGATTAAAACTGAGTGTGGACACATCACTCGAGCTTGTGGCTGCCAGCTGACAGTGAACAGGACACAGCTGAGGGAATGTGGAAAGGAAACCATCTCCCTGCTGACCTGTAACACCAGGAATAGGGCCAAGGTGCCGATTCCTCGAAGCCCTCGGAATGGCAATGCTTCTGCAAAGCACATTTGAGGCAATAAATAAACCACTTCTGTTGAGCAAAGGTCTCAGTGTGGCTTCCATGCGGCTGGTAGGATCAAACTTAAGAGTTTAGAAATAATTTGTAATGCCTGTGCATTGTCTGAACTGAGGTTTGGATCAAATTCTATCAATGGCAGAGCCCCTGAGGAACAAAGCAGGAAAAGATAAATTTTAAAAAAATGTATTTTTCAGACTGAGATGGAAAATACAACTAAAGTATTGAAAAGATTTTTATATTAAATGCCAATCTCTACCCATAGTAAGAGAAATAAAAGAAAAAAAAAGAAAAAAAAAAGCCACAGAAGAAATACTCAAATGTGACCTCACTGCCCAGTTTATTTTATTAAAAAACCCCACCATACAAAATTTGCATCCAATTTTAAGATGACTAACAACAGATTGATTTATACTTTCAAACCATGTCCTTGCAATCTTTCAGGAATCAGAAATTTTTATTAGGGACATTGTGTATTTTTTTAAGCTGCTTTGATGACAGAAGGGTTATAAAAGGAGATGGAAAAGTGCACGGATGGCTCCATGGCACCAATCTGTCATTATTTGGGCAGTACAGTCAATGCCCCTCAAAACCAACCAAACTCCAGGACCTGTTCCTACAATGGGGAAAATGTAAAAAAAGAAACAATTTAGCACAGAGGAGGAGCTGTGAGGACCTTCCAAAAGGAGACCTTTACCCATAAGCTTGTTTTAGGCATCGTCTAGTCCCAACCCCTGCCATGGACTGGGATGCCACTCACTAGATCAGGTTGCTCCATCCAACCTGGCCTTGAAAGAAAACTCAGGTAAAATTCAGACATTTTGAGGACGTAAAGGACATGAAGGACCAAAAGGCAGTTTCTCCTTACTTTAAAGGAACATGAAAAAACACTTCTGGATTTTACTACTGATGCCACTTCTGGAGTTGCCTGTTTTGCTTTTAAATTCTGAAAACCAAACTCATCATAACTACAGAAGCACTGCTTTAGAATCCCAGGATCCCTGAGGCTGGAAAAGCCCTGCCAGCCCAGGGAGCCCCCCCTGTGCCCGATGCCCACCTTGTCCCTGAGTGCCACAGCCAGTCCTGCCTTGGGCCCCTCCAGGGCTGGGCACTCCACCCCTCCCTGGGCAGCCCCTGCCAAGCCCTGCCCACCCTTCCCAGGCATAAATTCCTGCTGATGTCCATGGAAGGAAAATTCCTTGCCCATTCTCCCAAAGGGTCTCCATCTCATGAGCACAGACCTCTCTCCTGGATCTGCCTGCACTGTAAAAGTACCCATATTACCTTTTTCCTACTCCTGATACCTGTACTTATTTGGATTAATTCCCCCTGGGTGTTTTCTTCCTCTTTCCTTTCACTGTTTTCTGTGCCCAGAAGCTCCTGTAAGGTGGCCAATGTTTCCATGCTCCTTCCTGTTTAAATCTCACAGATCTCGTGAATTATAAGCCATTTTGCTTTAGGTGACAACTTGCAGCTACTGCCCCAGTCAGATTTTCACCAAGAACAGGCTAATAATCATGTGGAAGCTTTGGGTTATTCATGATGATCTACCCTTTCTGGTGGAAACAGAACACACTCCCTCCACACCTCTGACAGCGTGCTTTGGAAATGTGAACAGTTCCAAAGCCTTTCCATGAACACAAATACAAGAGGATTAAAGTGGTGCTGTTGCAGAAATGTATTTCTGGGCAAATAAAGGAAAAGCAAACACTCCACCTTGTTTACAGCAGATAGCAAGGGGGCCCTGCTGGCCCACACAGCCATGGCAGAGGGATTTACATCCCCTGGATGACTGCAAAGGATGACAGAATCACTGAACAGACAACTGACCTACCCTACAGACTTGTGCCAGCAAATCTCTGTAAGCACAGGATGGGAAAACATCCTCTACCAGCAATCCCCAAGGCACCAGTGCACCCCCAGGGACTGAGGAGCATCTCTGCTCCTTCAGCCTGTGTTCCAAGGAGCTCGTGTGGTGACGCACATACCACACATCATCTGGTTCAGTCTGCCACAGAACGCTTTGCAATAACATGAAGAAAATTGATTCTGCTCCATAGCAAAGTGAATACACGAAGAGGAGTAATTAATGCAATTTTATCAAAGATAAAAACGGTTCAATATGAAATAGCCATTAGAGGCACATCTGGGAGGGGGTGTCATTTTGGAGAGAAAAATTGCATCGGTATCATTGTTAGTGTAAATCCTGCACCTCACTGCTGGGAGTGGGTAGGAAGGAATGATTGCACATGGAGAGCTTTCGACCAGGAAGGCTGTTTGATGTGACAAACCCAACCCAACCCAACCCAACCCAACCTTCACACGTGCTGCTCTAACCAACACAAGTTTGAGGCCCATACCTGGTTACTTTCATAAGGGAAAACCTGATAATGAACAAACCTCTCTGACACCAGCCAGTCCATGAAGGCACAGAAATGTTGTTCCACGAACAAAAAGCACATGAAAGAACAGTTATCGTCTTTCTTAGAACTTCTATGGTTGTTTTCTTAACAAGGTAGTTGAGAACACTCAACAGGCTTTGCCTCCCTCGCCACCTTTCTCTTCTGGATTCTTCCTCACCTCATGTTTGATGATCTTCTTAAAACTACAACCTACCAATGCTCCAGATCCCACTGGCAGCCAGCCCTCTAAGGAAAGCTGTGTTGTTAGAGCCACTAGGACCTTTCAACTTAAAATAATTATCCTCCACTAGTTAAAGAAATATGTGGGATGAGGACAGGAGCCCTGAAACCTTAACCCTTTGGATTCAATTCAATAAATTCAAATGGCTAACACTGAGTTAATGAAAAAAACCTTCCAGTGCCAACCCAACCAAACAGACAAAACACCTGCTCACCCGCCATGTGTCCCTGGCTCATCCCAGGCAAGGGATTGGGGACCGAGGCTCAGCACACAGACAGAACACCCATGACTGACAGAGCCTGTCTGACCCAGGCACTGCTGGTTCCTGCTTGGGGACCTCCTTTTTGTCTCAGCCACACAGTCGTACTGGGAAAACAAGAGCTCTGATCACAATGTCAGAACGTGTCTAACATTCATTTCCAAGCTGTCTCTGAAATTGCACGTAATGTTTCAAAAGAAATTCCAGAAGAATTTAATGTCCAGAATATTCCAGTCAATTTATGAAGGCAAAAGCTGAGATGAATTTTCAACTTCACTATTTTAGTTTTGGTAACAAAATGAATCAAAGGTGTGGGTCAGGTTTGTGCATTTATTTATCTGCATGTCGAACACATCAGGTTAATGTGGCTCCTGTGAACTGGGCAATTAAAATGCAGCGGTGTGAACACAGGTTTTAGGGCACAAACTACAGTTTTCCTCAGTCTCTACAGATGCTTCATTGGAATGGCCTGGAAAGCAAATACAGGTAAAAAAAACCCAAAACACACACACAAAAAAACAAACACAAAAAAACCCCAAAAAAATCAAACAAACAGAAAAAAGGCACTGTGTTGCTTAATGGTAGTTGCCTTTTAATGTATTATTACAGCCCAGCATCTGCTAATTCCAGAATCCCAGGGTTACAGAGACGTCTGGGCTGGAAGAGGCCTTAAAGGTCATCTCATTCCACCCCCTTCCAGCTGTGGCTGACTTTGGGGTGCCCGCACACAACTTTGCAGCACCCCAGTGCAGGAGGGACACAGGTAACCACAGTGGCCACGTTCACCTCCTGCAGCGTCAGGAAAAGAGAAACCATCGTGTGGCACGACACCCACTGGGCACGAGTCAGTAATCCTGATGTTTCTCTGGCAACACGTGAAGGCCAGCAGAGTAAAATGACATTGGCACCTGCCAAAATCAATTATTTCCTTCAGGGCTTACAGCACGGGTGGGATGCACAGCAAGCACCTCTCCAGCCTGACAGACCGTGGCATGCCCTGCTGCTGAAGGTGACTCCTCCCCACCCAACTAGCAGGACATTCCCTGAGGAAAAACAGAGGATGCCCTCCAGACCTGGAACCCCAGAAAAACCTCTCTCATGCTAAGAGCACTCAGGCCTGGCTTGAAAATATCATTTCATATCAAACAGACAACCATCAAGAAATCAGACATCTTAATGACATCTTAATGGCATCATCTTCATCCAGACGTGCCACTGTCACTGCACATGCACAAGGGTTAAGAGATTCTTGAGACCATTCCAGCCCCAAATTAGATCAAGTTTGCCACACACCAGGATACAGAGGAGGAAAAAAAAGGCCATTCTAAATTATACTTAACGATGACACATTGCAGTTTGAAAAACTCAGTGCCATAAATCAAAACTAAGTTTCTGAGCTCTCTTGACAAGAAAAACCATCATATAATTACAGAATCAAACAAGAGATATGTTTATATTCTAAGTATTTGCATGCAAGTTGGTATCAGTTGTGCTTTAGAAACAAATATCTCATTTACAAGCTAATTTGAGCAATATAACCTGCCAAATTGAGCCTGAAGCCTGAAACCCAAAGCCTGCAGAAAGGAGCTAGTCCTCTAATTTCCTGCATGACTGGAGACACAAAAGTAAGACAAAGTGTCATTTTATTAAGGCTCAGAAAACACGCTTTTAAAACTAAGGTGGGTTTTAATTCCTTGGCTTCCAGTGCTTTTAGAAACAAACACTTGTTTGAAACATTTCAGTGATGAGGCCTAATGGGCTGAAGGCAATCTGTGTTAATGGAGTCTGCACTGGAACTCAATGCATTGGTTTCTCTCAGTGCCTTCAGCCTGGAAATAGCCAATATCTCTGTTTTCAACTTATAAAGGAAAATAAATATAGGGGTGAGAAATTATCGATCCATCTTAGATGTCATCTTGTTTAAACCTAAGAATATTTGTATGCTCTAGGGACTTTTGTTGTTGTCCTGAATTAAATAACTGTTAGAAACTTGAAGACAGGAAACTATTCCTGCTCTAATTATGCATTCCATGCATTGCTAAGCTCCTGAACAAAATCGAGTCAGTATTTTGTGGCTGACACAGCATCATCTGTGTGGAAAATCAGTGCACATTTGGGTGACTAAATTGAGAAACTACCAAGCCAAAAACTCCTGATTTAAATAGCTACTAATTATCTTAACTGATCTTCAAAAATATTTAGAAATGAAAACGCTTTAGCTTTGTGAGTTATGCAAAAATGTTTCCCAGTGTCAAATTAGAACAGGTGAATGGCAAGAGGTCCACAGGATGCTCCTGACATCTGGCATGAGCAAGTCATTTCCATTTAATGATTGTGTTTACTCAGGGTGGATTAAAAAACAATTAAAAATTAAGAATATCACCTTTCAGTACTGCATTCATACAGTGCATGAGAGTTTTCTCATGTATTTATAACAGAGATCCCTCGACTCATGCCTGTTTCTGTGACTCATTACTGTAAATCCCAACTCTGCGTGTTTGATTTCTCTGTGCTTCTTCTTCTCAATGCTACCTGACCATCTGAATGTTGGAAAAATTATGCCCTGTGTGTCTACCAAAGGTACAACCCCATCAAAAGCAGAAGGAGCTGCAAGCACCAGCACAGACATGCACGTATCGAGGCACTTCTACATCCCACATGGCCCCACCCAGGAACTGAAGGGGCTGTCCATGGGAATTTCCATGCTCCTCTCTGCTGCAAGGGAACAACTCAGTCTCACATCATTAGTTTTTTCTCTGATGAATATTTCCCTGAATACAACTAATAAGGAAACAAGAGCACCGCTCTGTCCAGTGTTCCCAGACATCTCCTCTGGGAAGCAACACAACACCAAAATATTTCACCGTGATGCTCCCAGCATCTTAAAGCCTGGGTTTGGCTGGCTGTTCATGGCTCAGTGCTGCCCTTCTCCTCACAGTTCTGCTGTCTCTGGACACACACACTAACACACAACCACCCTTCTTCGCCTCTAGTAACACCAAAATGCATAACTAAGAGCCCAGGTACTGAACACCAGGCACAGTGGGTCTCTTGGTTTCAGTGTATTTTACCATTAAATTGCTGACACCTTTCTTTCATATTAATTTGAAAGTTCAAAGTGTTTCACCTGGCCTCCCCTCCTGTACATAGGGACATCTCGTTGTTTCTCATACTTTTAGCAATTCATTTTAACAATTCTTTTTTCCCCCTCTAAATATGGTCTAACCTGGAATATTAATTCACAACAGGCTGTGTTTACCTTGTTAGTCCCCAGCTCTAAAAAAACATTACAAAAAAAATATAAGAACCAGAAAGAAATATCTTTAGGTTCATAGCTGTGACAACAGATCAGTGTTTGTTCTGCTGTCTTGACTGAAGCATCTCCTCTATGATCATTTCTTCAATTCATTTTCATTACAGAACACCTGTCAAATCTGTTACCCAAATTATTTGGTGTCCATGTTGTGTCCTCCAACATGTGAAACCACTACTTGTGCAATCAAAGCTCAAGTCTTCTTTGAGAAACACCACATAAAAGAAGATTGATTTTCATCTTGGAAATGTCAGACTTCTGCCTAAAATGCTCAGCTACATTTTTCTGAAACAGCAAAGTTCAAAAAAGAGCCACAGACCTGACAGATCTCCGACACATCATGATAGATGTGACAGGTCTTCTACTTTACTGCCAGAAATGTCCTCCAACAGAATGAGGCAATCAATGAAGGATAATAAATCTATCCCAGATTGTACAACTATTTTTTGTACATGCAGAGCAGAAGAAATGACACATTATTTATATCTCTGCAGATAATAAACCACCACACCAACTTTCTTTAATATTACACAATACCAGTTAAACAGTTTAACCTTTATCTCTTTTATCTGCTAAACTCTTCACCTTCAATTTGCACTATTAATGTAGTGGATTAAAAAAAAAAAAAAAGGAAAAAATAAAGAGGAAAAAAAACATTTCTTTTAAAAGAAGAAGTTTTCCCTACCATTTTTCTTGGCCCCTCTGTCAGCCAGGAGAACGACTGCTGCTCCAAAGGTATCTGCTGAATTACATTCCCATCATCCTAGAAGACATTGTTCCTGATTAATAGTGAATCAAAAATTTTACCTTGAGTGCACAGTGCAAATACATTTCCTTTTCCTGAGAATTCTCATGTTTGAGATAAATTACAGCAAGTTTGGAAAAGTTCATTTGAGATGCATAAATCAAAGGTTTCTGGAGAAAGAATTGGTTTGATCTGTAACCATTGGCTTCGAATGTATTCCTCCACCTATCCTTCAGTAACAGCCTTGTTTTCAGCAGGAGGGAATTTACTCAAAAATATGTATTTCCTGAGGTCATTTGACCACAACACCAACAAAACAAGCCCAGCTGTGTCAGCTCAAACACGGTGATTTAAAATATATGAGCACATTTAACATTTTCAGGACATAGGCTCAACAAATCTAACTGCTGTTGCATGACTAGATTGATGGTTACTCATGCTTGTGTATGATTTCCAAAATATATCCATGTATCACTGTCATAATTCTATTTCTTCCATTATTTTATACATTCATAGGCACATAGACAATATGTAATGTTGCAGTAACTGGGACAGTTTAAATCAGGCAAGGCACACACAGAGAACGAGCAGGTATGTGACTGAGGCTCACTAAAACTGGCAATTAATGATATGAGGATTTCCAGGGCTGAAGAACTTCTGTTTATTCATACACAAGCCCAATCACTGAGCTTTTCTTAGGCTGCAGTTTTAAAGGAAAAGCAGGGGTAGGACAGAGTAGGAATGTTCTGGCACTCTCACCCTCTTGCCCCTGAAGTGCAGGGGCTGCATTTGTAAAGAGGCTGAGGAGTGCCTGGGTAGGGAGAAAAGCAGTTTCTTCAGCCTTTGTGTAAACATTAGATAAACACCCCTGCAACACACCAAAAGTGACAGATAACACGAGGCTCCCACGTTTAATTTGAAGTCACATTCTTTGAGGGTATTAATAAAGTTAAACACATGCACTTTGAGGGGGGCATTCAAGCCAATTCCCATCCCGATGCAAATCCCTGTCAGCCCAAGCTTGGCCTCACAGAGCAGGTTCCCAGATATCCCTTCCCACCCAGAGGTGCCACACGTGCCCAGAGGGTCCCTGGGCATGCTCCTCACACCCCCCGACCCCTCAGCCTCTCGATGTGTGCCAGCAGAGACAGCCCAGACCTGCCCCACAGCCCCTTCCATCCCCTCACTGCTGCCCTTTGCTCAGGTGCCCCCAGACAGGCTGCCCTCCAGGGAATGGTGGAGAAGGAACTTCCATGTTGCCTGGGAAGGCAGAGGCTGCAGCTCACTTGGCAATGCCCCTGGCACAGAGCCGTGCCCTGGCACACAAGCAAACCTCAACCTGCAGCTCAGGGAAGCACCTCCAGCACAACCTTCCCTACCTCGGGAGCTCCCAGCTATCCACAGGGGCTGCTGAGGATGAAACGTGAGTGGCTCGAGGAAAAGATTTTTCAGAGTGAATCACAGAAAACAAATACCATAACCCTCCCCCGGAGCAGGAAACAGAAAGGTTGTAATGCACTCCCAGCAGGTGTGCAGGTGGCACCGAGCTGGGGCTGCAGTGACATACCTGAAGGATGGAGCCATCCTGGGGGAC
>JAWWMO010000175.1:4256979-4267197 GCA_035047845.1 Dendrocincla fuliginosa | reverse complement strand
GGCCTTGGACACTCCCAGGGATCCAGGGGCAGCCACAGCTTCTCTGGGCACCCTGTGCCAGGGCCTGCCCACTCTCAAGGGGAAGAGCAAATAATGCCACTATTAAGTATTCCATAAACTTATCAAGGTCTCCATGGTATTTAAATGTTCGATGACAATGGTTTTGCTCTAGACTCAAAGGGTGCAATTTAAACATAACCAGCTCCAGTCAGTCTGTTATTTAAAGCAGGGGCAAAGGATTTTCATGTGCAACTGGTTTTCAACACATTCTACATCTGAAAACTTGCAGTTGCTTTAATCTAAATCCACTGTAAATCATCTGCTTTATGTCAGACATTTCCTTGCAGAATACTGAAATGACTTAGAGCCTGAGCTGTGGGTACTGACGAGGGAGGCTGAGTCACAAACCCCTCTGATGGACAAATCAAGGGCTTTGAGGCCACACACCCTTCTCAAGTGGCACAACCAGCTCCCTGCTCCTCCTGCCCCTCTCAGCAGAACTGAGAACCTACATCAGACACCCCAGCAATCTTCTGCTTCATAAATAGCAATAAATTACAGGGTTTCCAAAGATCACAGGATGGCTCAGGTGCAGAAATGTAGATACACTCGATTTGTTACGTACCTGAACACCTTAACAAAATGGAGACAGGTTACAATTAAGTTTTCAAGATCATGAAATACACTCCAGGTATATTCTTTCTTTTCTCTGTTGAATGTGTTGCCTGAGAGATTTTGTGTTCCACACAGAACACAAAAGACCAAAGTTATGGAAGTTAAAGTTTCCAATAGAAATCTCAGAGTTGGACTCCACAATTTTTGTTGTGCTCTACTTGAACTTTTAACACTGTTGTTATGTTTTCTACTTCTAATTTAATTCAATAAAAAGAATTTAACCTGAAGCCAGGATTAAAAAAAATAATAAAAAATGACATTTCAAAACAAAAGCAAAACTGAAAATATTTAACCTCTTGCAAACTCACACAAAGCTGTCTATTATACCTTTTGATACTGGAACTTTTCATCCAAGTTGCAACGAATCTAAATAAATATGGAAATTTCCTGTGGGTACACCCTCCCTCCCCTCCATTTTAATCTAAGTTTGAAGCTTTTAAGTTTAGCTGTGAGTTGTTTACAGTAGTAACAAGTAAAGAAAATATTAAAGATAAAGAAGTCCCTTCCTATGGCCGTGGTGTTTAGTCAGCTCACAAACACTTTTATAAAGTCCACTATGTGCAAAGAAACAGTTTATATCTAACACAATACTTAACTTGAATTTTACTGAAAGCAATAATCAAAATTAAGATTACTGAAATCTCCATTAACTGTGGATGGAGACCTAAAGTTTCTCAATACTGTGGCAGCAATTAATATATTCTATATTGAGCCTATTCAGCAGGCTGAGAGAACCTAAAAATATCCCAGTGCTAAGAATGATGATTTCTCTGTCTGCTGCACAGACAGCTTTTCTGCTCCCTGTCTTCAGGGAATCCTCTGCCTGGGCCTCCACATTTCATATGCAAAAAGAGATTTCAAATAATTTCCTGGCATTTCTCCAGTATTAACTCTGACACAGCCAATTCAGCTGAGAAATGCCACATTTCACAGAGCTTCTGAGGGGGTGGGATTGACAGCACTTTGCTAAGGCCCCTCCCTCTCCCTGCTTTATTGCCAATAATTTTTATACATATTTTCCTAACAAAATTCGATTTTGTTAACATATCCAGTGGGTTTACAATACAGGTATTGTTGCTGGAAATGTCACTACTTCAAATGTGATTCCTGATGTAGCTCTCATAGGATACAGAGAAATGGCCAAGTAAATTTATTCTTTCTATCTAAATGTCAGTTTAGGTATAAAAAGCCCCTAAATATCATGAATAGAAGATGTGCACTGTATATCTAATGTGATGACTTGGATAAGAAACAAAATTAAATCTGTTTCATATGAGAAGGCTGTAGCCTACAGTGGAGGATGTCAATGGCCCCTCTGTAAAAGGATATAACAGATATAAATAATTTTACAAGACCTGTTTTATTGTAATCATAAAACCTAAAAAACATGATGGGATCAAAGACATATTAGAGTTTAAAATACCATAAACCAGAGGCTATTTTATCCCTAGCATCCAGGAATAGTTAAAAAAAGACATAATCACTAAATCAAAATTTATCTTACATCAATAATGGGAGAAATGTGTTCTTATGAGCCAGTTTTCATCACCTCCCCATAAGAGTTCCTCCACAAAAGTCAACAACATCTTCATTTATAAAAAGCATTGGAAAAAAGCTGGGATAAATAACTGGATCCGAAGATGGGAAACCGAGGGTGGGATTAAATGGTCAGAGTTGTGCCAGGGAATTCAGGTCCCCTGGGGAGCCCTGGAGCCAGATGGGAGCTGTCCTGTCCAACACATCCACCACGAGGCTGGGAAAAGGGACTGGGAAGGTGACATTCCATGGCTGAGAGGCAGGGAGTCAGGAGAGCAGGACAAGGACCACCTGCAAAGGTCTGCAGATGGACCCTCCATGTTCCAGTGACTGAGCAATCACAATGATGGATGGAAGGCAACAGGAAGAAATGTCACAAGATGTACCCAGGGGAAAACATCCTGCCTTTACACACAAAATGATGGGCACCTGCTGAATGTTGATGTGCAGGAAGGATAACGTGGGGCTGCAGCTATTAGTCCCAGGAGGAAATTGGCTCAGGCTCCTCAACAGTCAAGTAAAAAGGAAAATAAAAAATAGAAAACAACAGGGAAAAAAAAACCCCAGCGTTTCTGTATAAAATCCCCAGAGCAAAGTTGTACATAAATCTGACTACCCCACCTCCAAAAGCACACCACTGGTTTTGCACTGGCTTTCAAAGGGTTCAAGGATGGGAAAAAATGCCCAGACCTTTCCAGCAGGAAAGGGAGGTGACCCAGCAGGAAAGGGAGGTGACCCAGCAGAGGGATGGCAGAGGCTGAGCAAATCCAGAGCAACACGCAAAGGGTGACAGCCCAACGTGGTGCCCGCTGTCCCCCTCGGGATCACAGCGTCCCATAACACCTCCAAACAAAGGCAGTGGAATTTCCAACTCAGGCGGAGGAACTTTGCTCCAAGACACCAGGAGTTTACATGGGCCTGAGAGAAGCCTCAAAATTTATATGGGAGAAAGACCCCTGACTGTACCTCTGGCTTCCCTGCTGACTGAGCGTAGAGGCTGAGAGAGTTTTCTCAGGAATTATTACATGCTTCATCTAAGCTCATATTGCCATACAGGTACCTCATTTTCAAACATAGAACCCTAAAAATTATGGAAAGGCATAAAACCCAAGCAGCACAGAAGAACCCTTCATCCTAAGCTGTGAGGCAATGACAACATTCGATGGGAGATGTGAGTGTATGAACACTGGGAATGTAAGAAGGGGCAGAGGAGCAAAGATCACGCTCAGCCTCCTTGGTCATCCCCCTCTCTGGAGGGAACACTAACTAACTGGAGCACCAGTTTGAGACTCCACTGGTGAATTCCACCAGAACCCGCTCAGACACACTTAGGAGCCCAAGCTGGTGCTGTCCAACTCCTACAAGCCCAGACCCTCCTCTTTAATCTCTGCCCACCACTGTGCCTGGTTTCTGCTCCCAAAACACCCCTCAGCCCTACTCCAGTGTCCCCCCAAATGCACTGTATGCTCCTTTGGGACTGGCATATCCCCCTTGTGTCAATCAGGACAATTCCCTGATGACCTCAGTAATCCCTGGGCCAGAGCACCTGCACCCACAGCAGCACCAACAGGTTGATAAATGCACAGGCACATGAAAATAAATAAATAGCCAGTCCATGTGAAACAGAGCCATTGTCTGGGGATGTGGGTTCTTCCCTTTCAGGAACCCTGGCTCTCACAGCTCAGCATCTAAATTCCAGGCTCAGCCCAGACTAGAGATTTAATTTGCTGAAGGTTACACAGATAGTTCTGGCAGAGATCTGAATCAGACTCCAGTCTTGTGTAGGATTTTAATTGCAAAGTATCATCTGCACAAACAGATTTATTTTTCTTGGTTCTACTCTACTATAAATAAGAAACCTCCCTCTGTAATGCATGAAAGCTCATTATGTGCTCCAGCAAAACCATCCATAATTATTAAGATACCTGATTATGTTTGCCCTTTTGTGTATTTGAGCACCTCAGAGTCACAGAAGGTATTAAAGCATTTACAAACTAGGTAAATAATTTATTTCCACATCTGAACAGAGCTCACTCTGATCATCTGCCCTTTCATATTGCATATTATTAAATGCAATCAGTCACCTAAACTACATGATGTTGCCACTTTCCATACCAATGTCTGAATGGCCAATAACACCAGGTGTAAGTAGGGTTTCTATTTAGCACCAAATAATCTTGTTTGAACATGAATACCCTGTATCTGTGTGCATATAGATCCCCACAGAATGAAAACCTGTTCTCTGAATACTTAATAAAACAAAAACCATGAGAAATGCTTGCAAGGAGCCTGAATGTGAGTGATAAGAAGGCTATATAAATCTCCAGCATGCACTTGCCAACTCAATTCTGAAACATTCAGCTGATTCTAACTGCAGATTACTGACTTTTGCCCAACCATCCCCACTTTCATCTTCTGCTAAAAATATTCATTTACACAAACGAGCGAAGAAGCAGCGCAGGACACCCAAACTTTAATAAATCACAGCCAGCGATTGAATCTCACGGACGTGAAGCTTCCCGCTGTCCTTTGAAAATAAACAAGGAGGACACAGAGGCCTGCACATAATCACCAAATTACAAAGAACAGATGTGAAACATTAACAAGGAAATGCTTATGCTGGCAAGGAGCGAGGACTATAAACCAGCACGCACTGTACCAAGCCAGATTGGCTTTTCAATGACTCATACTTAGGAGATTACAAAGAAGAAGGAACAAAAATTAAATGGTTCATTTGACTGGGCCTAATACACTTTAGTTACTTTAAATTAACTGCTAATTGTGTCATTTCTTTCCCTTGTTATTTTTCTTTTGACTTCTTGGTTGAAATGTCTTGATGGAGGGGAAACTACTACAAAACCCACACAATTCCTATCTAGGCATTTACCCCTCATAAATTCATTATTAGTGCCACCATTCCCTTCAAAACATGCATTCATTTATCTGAAATTAAAGCATCTCTCTGTCAATTGCCTGTTCAATGCGTTTCTACACCAGCTATTCATATGGTGAATTCTTCTTTCAGTTTTTTTTTTCTTCTTTTCAGGTTTGTCAGGATAACAGAGATGAAGAATCACTCTGAAGAGCAGAAGAACGAAGGCTACAATTCTAGTAAAGGAACATGTACGTTATGGGCAGGTTACTGCCAGTGAGAAAGCTTGTTCCACCTCACACAAACAGAACCTTTCTACTTGGTATGTGTCTATCACAAGTGCTTCAATATGCCAATATTGTTTTCTGTTGTTGCTCAAAATACCTAGAAGTTAATACCTCAACTACTTTGTATAAAGGACCCAAGCAAGATCTACACAATCAGTTTAAAAAGAATCACAAGAAAGATGGAGCATATTGGGAAACTTCTACTGCTCCAGCTGCTGATGAATGGATCAACTTACTCTTTTTATTGATTTAGTTTTTCCTATTTCTCACAGAGATACCTGCACGTGTGGTTAAAGCAGAAATCCTGATTATGAGCAACCTGGATTAACTTTGATAGCACTGGGGACAGAGTTTCTTCCTCTTATCCACTGGGAGGGAGGCAGTGAACATCTTAATTTCTTAATATGCCCATTGGTGGGGAAAGTAGCACATCCTTTGCTAAACTCTGCGAGTGATTATTTAAGCATAACCACTTAAAAATTCAGGCTTTATTGCAATTGGAGTTTCTCAGGCTACAGATCCCATTAAAGAGACCTTCTTATGCCTTCATCTCCTAGACTGAAGAGTCCTTCAGAATGGCATCATCTCTCAGTATTTATGCAGACAAATGTTGCAGTAAATCACTTCATGCCTTTGTTCTTTGAGCAAAATGGACAAGTCATTTTTATCTTACTGCAAATCAAGTGTCCTCAAATCATTTCTGTGCCTCTTTCCTCGCAATGTCAGAACCCAAAGCAGATTCTCCAGCCCAGGAATGATCTTGCCATTACTTCTTAGGGAAATACCACCACTTCTGAGTCCAGGCTGATGTTGCCCTCTATTTATTATTATTACACATATTCTCATAAGTCTGTTCTTAAGACCACTAGAGAAAATACAGACAAATTTGCTTCAGCCTTTTAGACTGGTACATTTTGGGTAATAAGGTTGTTAATAGATTATTATGTTTCTTTTCATAAAGAAGAGTGTTGAAGCAGCTAATCTTGCACCTGAGAAATGGAGAAAATTCTCTCAGGGAGCAGCAAAGGAAAAAGACAGGCTACAGAAGGTGATCCAAAGTTGGAAACAAAAGCTGATCCAAGAAACCTTCGTGGTTTAATCACATTTATAGTTAAGAGTAAAAACCACTACCTCAAGAGCCCAGTTATGGGACTTGTGAGAAACTTCACTGACCTGTGCTGCAGAAATGCACATCTCCTCCTCCCAGCCCAAATCCTGGTGCTCACAATCCTATTTTAACAAAGTTGCCAGCATTCATGACTCCTGCTCAAATTTGGAAGACATTTTGAAATGGCAAGAAAGAACACAAGAAAGCACCTTCCAGCTGTGGTGAACTTCACAGCTCAGCTTCAATGCCAAGATTTTTAATTCCTTCAAGGCTGAGGGAGCCTGAGCATTTCACATTTCAGTGCTTCTGCAGCTACTTTCACACCTAACCTGAATAAAAATGCAGAGGATCACGGATAACACATCCTGTGTTATCCAAGGTACATTTTCCCAACTGGGATTCAAATTAAGACTTCATATCAAGATGGCATCTTTCCCAAATCACTCTTTTAATCTTTCCCATCCACTTGACAGAAAAAAATAGAACTAAATTAAAAACCAGTATTGGAAAAGTAACAGAACATTCTGCCTGTACAAGGAGAAGAATCAATGTACAAAGACCAGAGATCAACAGAAAGCATTAAAAAAAATTTAAAAAATAGTTTTAAAGTGCTCCACTAACAAATTGTCTTCTCCAAAGAGGTCTGCAGGGCATTAATTTTAAGGGACCACAGTACTTTTCTCGCAGAAGCAGAACAAGAATTTACAGTCATTAGGATTCCTCAGCACACTGAATTTTGCAGCTGGCAAAGCACGAGACAGGGATTGTGTTCACCAAGGCCCTGGACGTGAGCTCCATGCAATTCCTTCATGAGGCAAAAGAAATACAGTGGTTGAGATGGCAAATTGTTACCTTTTCACTATGAGATACTAGAGAGAATTGCAAAGTCACCCACGAAATGAGCCAGAGTGTGCCCTAAAGGTGTCATGTGAATATTCCTGAAGCAGAAAGGAGATGCAAACTTGGTTTTGCTGGGTTACCCTGGAGTGTTTGAAAGAAGAGGCTCACAAACCACCAGGCCAAGCAACATCTGCATGATCTACCTGGAGAGTATCCACAGCAAGGGACACCGAACTTCAGCCAGCCTAGAAATCAGGGCAAAGAACAGGACAATCCAACTGGCTCCTTTCTGTTAAGTTTGCAGAGAAAAACGCCCTGTGTGTTTACTTTACCCACCTTCTCCTGCTCAGAACTCCTGGATGGTTTCAGGATAACATGAGCAATTTGGCTGATGGTGTGAATTTAGAGAGAAACACCTGCTAATCCCATGCACAGCTAGAGGAGCCCAGAGCACAATCCTTCTCCTTAAGGGCACATTTAATGTGAGAGAATCAAAGGACATGGGTCTTTAGAAGTGTCACTCTGCCAACCAACAATATCCATCTTGCCAAACATGCAGCTTAAATCCAAAGCCTGCCTTTGCTCCTAGGATACTATTTCCAGAGAGCCCAAGGACAGGCACCTCTGGCCCAGCAAACAGCACAGGTGATGGACAACACTGTTTCAGGCACTGAGAATTAAGCACTGTATTTCCCTTCCGGACACTTTCAAAGCATTGATGGGCAAGGCCCCTGAGACAGCCAGGAGGGAAGGACATCCATCCATCCATCAGTTCAGGGCCAAGCCTCCCTGGCACCAAAACCCATGCATCCTTCTCAGTGACCAGCTCCAAGGCCAAGATCAAAATATTTCAGCAACTATTCTTTTTGGAAGAGAACGGTGTGTCTCCTGCTGATGTTGGAATATGTGAAATAATCACAGTTACCCTTTGCCAAGGGTGATTTCCATAGTTTGAAATGCAGCCTTCCTGTGAATTTTGGGTTAATCAGATTCTTCTTTGCTTATTTATGTTCTTCTCTCTTTATTTATGTAGGAACATTAGCAGCATGAGTTACTCAGCAGGGCTGGAACAGAGGAGTCAGACGAAATGAGAAGGAACAACCGACAGGAGTGATGGGTACAATAGCCTGGAACATTTCAGCTCCAGCACAAGGCTACTCTGAAATCAGTCCCCTGCACCCCACACCAGCACACCAATTGAGCATCTCTGACAAACATCATACTGAGAGGCAAGAAAAGGAGCATGAAGCTTATTATGTTTGCACCTAACCAGCCATAATATAAATTCTTTTATAACTAGGGGCAGAAGCAGCCTTTCATTCCCACTGTCCACGCCAGGTGGGTGACACAGGTGGCCTTCAAGCTCTGGATACAAACTGCCCCTCCTCGCTGTTTCTCTCTGCTGTCAACCAAGCACTGAAGAGACCAAAATCTTCCCTGCCCAAGCAGGTTTGGGCCAGGAACAAATCCATGTTTCTATGAAGTCTATTGCTTGCAGCACACGAAGTGTTATTTCTCTTCCCTTCCAGGGAGGAAAAAAGGGTGTACATAACCTGTGGTATCCTGGCCCCGCCTCTGAGCAACAGCACCCAGACCCAAACCAGGGTCCCCAGGGCCTCTCCTCAGCTGCACTCCTCACTCCCTTCCCCTCCCATGGCCACTTACAGCACTGTGAAGTGTCTGCAGGGATGTTTCTCAGCCATCTCGCATAAGACAAGGCTTAGAAGACAGAATATTTGAACAACAGAATTTGATAGTGGACTATCAAATCTATAATATTTAGAATACAAATATTTATAATGCAAGCATCAGACAAGTAATTATTTTTATATATATTTGTATATATATATATATACATACACACACATACACACACATACATATATATATATCCTGGGCAAGTATTTACAATATCTCAGCAATCAATGCTGCAGCAAGGTCTGCTCAGCTGAACAGCAGGGGTCCATTTGCCAGATCAAATGTGGATCCCAGTGGCAGCACAGATCTTGGTCACACAGGGCTGAGAGACACATATCAGGTGGAAAAGTGTTTGATATTCTCTATGTACTGCTTGTTTCTCTCTGATAAGAAGGATGCTCATGTTCAATAGGAATCAAAATAAATTCAAGATTCCTAACAGACCTGAAAAGGTGGTTAGAATATTTAAGAGAAAAGCAGAATCAGCACTGAGGAAGAAGAGAACAAAGCACACTTCCCTTTCTTTCTACACATGGAAGTACCGAAACACACATTTCCTTGTATCTCCTCCTTCAAAAAGTGTTTATTACCTACAATGCCGCATTTCTGCAGCTCACTACTACATACCCAAAGCAGAGTAATCTTTTTCCTGTAATATCACTTTTCCTAACAGGTCCCCAAGAAGTCTAAAACACTAGCTGAGGATCTGTACCACGGGAAGGCCATGCCAGTACATTCTTCCTTCCTGGCTGCCCTATCCAGCCCCTGCCACCCCAGAGCTGTCACAACTAAGGTGTGATTTAAGAGACTGTTCTGCATCTTCTTTCTTTCAGTGCAGAGGGTAACAACCTTATCATGGAACGTTTTTATTGGAAACCTTCTAACTACTGCCCCTGAAGGTTATTTTAAAATGTTAATACCACGGGATCTTCTTCATTCACTGATAAGGTGAAGCTATTCACAAGCCTCACTACACCTGGACTGACTCCCAGATTTTAGAACAAAGCCTTCATAGAATCCCAGGATGGTTTGCGTTTGAAAGGACGTTAAAGGTCATCCAGTGCCACCCCCTGCCATGGGCAGGGACACCTCCCACCAGCCCAGGGTGCTCCAAGCCCCATCCAGGCTGGCCTTGGACACTCCCAGGGATCCAGGGGCAGCCACAGCTTCTCTGGGCACCCTGTGCCAGGGCCTGCCCACCC